>AYEL01023453.1:0-57654 GCA_000484575.1 Olivierus martensii
GTATATTCGTTTCTCCTGGTTTTAATGGAACAATTAACTTCTCTTCATCATTAATTTTTAAAATGTCAAAACGTTTTAATCGTCTATAATATAAAGGTGTACTGCACTTACATTTAGCAGAAATCACTTCAGAAAGTATTTTAGAATACTTTTCTTCAGAAAAACAAAAACAATTGTCTTCTTGTTTACTCACAATTAATGCATGTAACTTTTCAAAAAAAAAAAATCACGTTCCACTGCAGTAGCCATTCAATATAAATTAGGGTATCGGATAAAAAACTAAAAATTAAGCAAACCTTGCATAAGACTGACAAACAGCAGAGTGTTCGAGAGTATAACAAATAGATACCACGTGACCTCAATCGCAGCAGAGGATTTGACTGGTTTTGTTGCTTTTCTCTGGCAGTGTCTTTTCAGCTTGTGGTTTCGACCCCCACCAGAACCTACCTGTGTTTGTTGACATATACCGGCAATGGTTCGAATGTATAATAATATAAACAAATATTCGGTCTCTTACCGATATATTTGGTATGTGTCGACATTCACTGGAGAATATTGACATTCTCTAATTTCGGTCTTTCACAGTAACATATATATTTTGAACAGAGATTTTTTTCCTACCAAAAAAAATGTTTATTAATCAAAATTGTGTCCAATAGAAAAATTTGGCTAACAGATTTGAAATCACTTTTTCATTTTCATTTAACAAAAAAAAAAACAAGTTATTTTGGTTTTACATGTGACAAAGGTTTTTTATCACACAAAAAATATAATTTCAGAATGGCTTGTAAAATCTGTATCTAGTACTGTATTAATCCAGGTGTCCCATCTCTGAAAATATTTGATGGACTGAACCTGTGCTATCAATTGCCATTCTGAACAGTATCATCAGTATCTATCAGCCTGGGCTCCACTACATCTGAAAACATGCCTGAAACTGAAAGTGATTCAGCTTCTGGTTTGTATGACATATCTTTACCAGAAACTCATTTGAAATTACAGTAAATATCCTGAACAGTATCATCAGTATCTATCAGCCTGGGCTCCACTACACCTGAAAACATGCCTGAAACTGAAAGTGATGCAGCTTCTGGTTTGTATGACATATCTTTACCAGAAACTCATTTGAAATTACAGTAAATATAAATTTTGAATAAAGTTTAATGTTTCAGTTTCAGGTGTAATTACATAGCCAATCAGACTTTAGTATTCATTGACATATATAAAAAAACATGGCAGTGCACAGATCAAGAAAAATTTCTGGCTCAAGAGATTTAGGATCTGTGCATTTAATGCTATGAATAATAAAAAGCTCTTATTTTATTGATTTCTTTTGTATTTTAAATCAAATAGATTATATAAATCTTAAGAAATGTAATGATTTATAATTTTGAAGTTTTGCTTCCTAATTTATTCACTGTTGGTATTGTAGTTTAGACAAGCACACAGCATCCTCCATTTTAAATATATATCTGTGGGTCGGAGGTATAGGGCACTATGTCCATTTGTGGCCAAAATGAGATTATTGGACAATCATATGGGTTTCTCGTCCTCTATCCACAGGTATATAACATTATGTCCTATATCAATAATTAGGTGGAGTTATACAAGTATACAACACTATGTCCTACATCAATAATTGGTGGAGTTACGGTGCTTTTAAATAACACGTGTCCATAAGGGAGAACAACGTAAAACAACTTCAAACTGCTCTCCTGTAGTTCATAAGGGAGAACAATGTAAACAACTTCAAACTGCTCTCCTGTAAAATGTAGATGTGACATAGTGTCCTATACCTCCGACCCACAGATATATGGACATTAGATAGTGCTGTATAAAGTTTTGTTGAGTTATTTAGGTTTATGTGGAGCTAAAGCATAAAATGAAAGTAACTTGAAACATGACATATGCTTGTTTCAATTTATATTATCAGTTTCAGTTTTCTGATGTACTGGAGCCCAGGCTTTAATGTATATTTGGCAGTTGCCCAGGACCCCATGGTTCTAAAGGATTCTTTCTGAATTTATTACAAACTGATTAGCTTAAGGCTTATAATGCTATTAAGTTAAATTGTAACAATTGCCCAAGCCCTACAATGTAGTTAAGAAAGATATTTCCTGCCATCCTTGATGTTAGCAGCTTATGGCAGGGCTTCAATTTGCTCACATAGTAATCAATAGATAAGAAAATTGTTGAGTAACAAAGTATATAAGCCTACTGTACACAGGCTTATATATTTTGTGTTTCTGTAAAAAACACTTATGGACCATGTATTTATACAGGGTAATTCAAAATGATTGTGCCAAAATTTACACTTTTGTAGAGGATAAAATTCTGAGTAAAAAGTCGTTTTTTGATTTGAGGCTCCATTTAAAAGATATAATGCTTGAAAGTTCTGTAATGTCACTTGCATTTTGATATACGAGGTCATTCAAGTTCTAAGGTCTCCAATTTTTTTTCTGACAAAATACTTAACCCAGAAAGTTGTCACTACTGTTACTTCTCGACGTAATCACCGTGAAGCCGAACACAATTTTCACAATGTCGGCACCATGATTCCATGGCTGCTGAGAACTCTTCTTTAGGGGTATGTTTTGCCTACTGGAAAATCACTGAAGCAACAGCAGCTCGGTTGGAAAATGAGTGGCCACGGAGAGTGTCTTTCATGGTTGGAAAAAGCCAGAAATCGCTAGGAGCGAGGTCCGGTGAGTATGGAGCATGGGAAACCACCTCAAAGTTGTTATTTTGAAGAAACTGCTGAGTTAGGAGTGCCCGATGAGCAGGGGCGTTGTCTTCATGAAAAAGCACCCGTTCAGTCTTGTTTGGTTGTTTCTCATGCAATGCTGGAAGGAACTATGTTCGCAAGACTTTTTCGTATGAATTAGCTGTAACAGTTGTACCCTTTGGAACACAATGTGTGAGGATTACACCTTCGCTGTCCCAAAACACGGCCACCATAACTTTCTCAGCAGAGGCTGTGACTTGAAATTTTTTTGGTGGCAGTGAATCAGTGTGCTTCCATTCTGAAGATTGGCATTTTGTTTCGGGGTTAAAAAATGGCATCCACATCTCATCCATCATCACAACTGATGAAAAGAAAGCACCATTCATGGCTGCATCACGTGTCAACATCTGCTGACAAATTGCCACCCGCACAGACTTGTGTTCGTCGGTCAGCATTCGTGGGACCCATCTTTGAAGAAACTTTCCGCATTTTCAGCTCATCATGCAAAATGGACTCCACAGACCCTATGGAAATGCCAAGTTTAGAGGCAATATCACGCACACCTAAACGACGGTCTTCCATAACAACTTGTTCCACACAAACAATCATGGTTTTCGTCCGACTAGTTTGTGGTCGAGGCTGCTTCGGTTCATTGTCATATGATTCTCGACCTTCTTTAAACTTTCGCACCCATGAACGCACATTTTTAACATTCATGACGCCTTCATCGCATGTCTCGCTCAATTGGCGATGAATTTCGAAGGGTGTTTCACCCCGCATGTGGAGAAAACGAATGATTACATGTTGATCTTGTAAACTAAACTTCACCATTTCAAGTATAATGAAACATCGTTCACGGCAACGTTCACAGTATTCATGCCGTTCACGATATAGTGCTGCCATTCATGTTACTAAAGACAAAATATTTCTCGCAAATTTTAAAAGCATCCTGATCTTTCTACTTATTCTCACTGCAGAGAAAAAAATTTGGAGACCTTATAACTTAAACGCACCTCGTATAAGAGATAAGAAACATTGAAAAAATTAAGTTTATTGGCTTAAATTAACAAAATTGTAAAGTAATGCAACTTTAATTAATTAATAATATTAGATGAAATGTTATAATGTTTGCAAAAATAGACATCTGTGTTGCAGAAAAGACAGACAGACATTCCATTGATCTACTATTCCCCCTGCTGTGCCCATAAACGAGGTGCATATTCACCAATTCTGCTTAAGAACAGTGATTCATAACATTCTTAAAAAGATTGTACTATGCAATACACAACTATCAAACCAGGAAGAGTTAGCAATTTAACGTTTGAAAATGAATGCTACATTTGTAAAACAATTATGTTTCATTTAAATAATCAGTTGCTAATTTAATAAAAAATTATTCTCGATGTTCTTAATTTTTTTATAATAGTTTTTTAGTAGTTAAAATTTACAGATGATTTAAAAAATAATTTTTGACTGAGCCAGAAATGATGTCACAAAACTTTCACTTGCAAATCTTTTGAACAGAACCTCAAATCAAAAATATGTGGTTAGACTTCTTTACTCAGAATTTTATCCTCTAAAAGTGTCTAAATTTTAGCACAACATTTTTGAATAACCCTGTATATGTATATCTTCAAGAATTTGAGTACTTTCCTATGGCCCAGAAAGCTGAAATTTAGAGATTTTATAGAGACCATAGAAATAGTTAGGAAAAAATATGACAATTCAAAAATTTCATCCCAGTGTGATGGAAAAGAGGGAAGCTAGTTTTCAATATTTATTTTATGGTTTAAAAATCAATATTTCTAAATAATTTGAATGTTTCATGTTGCATTTTTTAAAGACTTTTCTCTAATAATTGAACTATTTGATTGAATTTTATAAAATTTAAGATAAGCAATCTTATATAAGATATTGAAATCAACTAAAGCACAAAAGTAGGAAATTAAATATTATTTTATTTAGATAACGTTTTCAGCTATTCAGTAGCCATCATCAGTCAAACATATACAGTATTCTATTGATGGAACAGAATTCAAAAATATAAATTGCAGTAAAAAATTATTAATTATTAAAAATTAAATTTTAAAATATATATAGTGTGAATATCAAATTTTGATAAAGAAAATAAAAATAAAAAATGTACAAAATAAATAAATATATAAGATAACAATGATGCAATTGGGATTGTGAAAAAATAAAAAAACAAAAAAAATGTACAAAATAAATAGATATATCATTATATATATAATAAAGGAATAAGCGTGTGGAGTCCATGTTTCTGTGCATGAGTGAATTCCCACGCCAGAAGTGTCGCCGTTACTATTTTCTCTTGCTTCGAATCTTTAATTGTGTTTTTTAGAAAACTAAATTCCAATCTCATTATAAATTTTGCTTTAAATTACAAATCCCAATCTCATTATAAATTTTGCTTTAAATTATCATAGTTTACTTTCCATTAAATGTCTTTTTATAAATTTTGCTTTAAATTATCATAGTTTACTTCCTATTTATGTTTGCATACTCTTTTTATTATTTGACTTCAATTTCTGTCTTTTTCGATCGAAAAATGTTGACTGTTTCCCGACTCAAGAGTTCAGTTTACATTCAGTGCGTCGAGGCTACATAAACATTGCATTTAAATAATAGACAGCTTCAGCAAGACATTGATGTGAACATAAATGCAAAGAAAAATAACATCATTGAGTTCATGTTCCATGCATGTGTTTGTAGAGGAAATCTGCTTCAGCAAGTCGTTACTTCCCTTAACCCGTTGACGTCCGTGCCGTTACAGTTTCAGCCAATTGTTACCGTCCGGCAAGTTTTTGTAATTAAGCCTAATTAATATTCATAGTTATAAAAATTCATATCTTTTTTATTTTTCATCGAAAAATTCTGAATTTTTTCTCATATAGACAATTTTTGTGTCTCTCTGTAACTGTGTAATTATTTTTTTGATATTTGTTAATTTGGCGAAGTATTCGTTGCCTATGTTAGGTCAAAGGTTAACCTTTTCTTTTTTCTGACTGTTTTACCATCCAGCGAAATAGATATTATTTTTTGATAGTCGCATCTCTTCTGAACAAAATAAGGTATGATTTATGAAAATCGGACCATTTTTCGATGAAAATTTGTTTATTTAACTAACATTATGCAAATTTTGTTAGCAAAATTTTTGCTTTATATTCGTTAAATAAAACTCATTAATTTTTTGAAATTATGTTTTATAAGTAATTATTTATACTATATAGTGTGTTTTTACTATGTTTTAATAGTTTTTTTATTTCAATTTATTAAAATACACGTCGTTTTATCGAGAAACTTATAAGAACAATACTCCTCCCACAATAACAGCTATATTTTTTAGTTGATTTTCCTTTATTGGTTAAGAAATCGATGTTCTTCCAATAGGAAACAAATCTGATTTTAGTAGTCGTGACAGAAATTTCCCGGGAAACAATAGACGCGAGAGTGAAGCTAGCAAGCCACGCCCATTTGAAATGAATGATGTTTGTTTACATTCGTTTCTCTCATTTCTTTTTAGCTTTTTTTGCAGAAATATCTATAAATATGAACTAATTATACCGTTTCAGGAAAAATTTATATTTTTTATCAAATTAAGCGAATTTTATTTGATTTATCCCTTAATTTCTACTTGTAATATATAATTTATAATAGAGTTCCACTTCCATGACGCGTATGCCCGTCAAAAAGACGATAGCGAAAATTTGGGAATTTTGGGAATATAGAATATACTCAGGGAAAGATTATTATTATTATATATATATAAATTACATAATGTATTTGTTATACATTAGCCAGAAATAATTTATAATAGAGTTCCACTTCCATGACGCATATGCCCGTCAAAGGACGATAGCGATAATTTTGGAATAGAGAAAATATATAAAAACGATATACTATATATTATACATTAACAAGAAGTAATTTATAAAAGTTCAATGACGCCTATTTATGGCATCAGACGTCAATGTGATTTTATACATGACGTGTATAGAAGGCACAGAAAAAAGCATAATTTAGGAACAGAAAAAATCATGCAAGAAAATTATAAAATGCATTTTATAAATTCTATAAGAAATAAATCAATAAAAATTAAAAATTGAGCTGCATATAGAATGAAAATATCATAAAACGCACAATTAAAAAAATAAAAAAAATTTTTATTAACTAACATTCGAAAGTGACAACAATAGCAAAAAAGATTCAGCAATTACATTTCAGGAAACTTTTATTCATGAGGAGAAATTAATTTATTAAAAACGTTCCACTTGAATGACGTTTATACACGTCAACGGAGGTTAATCAGTTAATTCCCCAGATAGCATCACATGTGTACGACATCATATTCGTTTAATACGCTTGCGTAGAACACGAACATCCGGGTCCATGGCTGGTTGATTTGATTTTGTTTTTCAAAATCACTTTGATAGTAACTAGAAAAAAATATTTAGATTAAATAAAAACAAAACTTTTCCACTCAGTGTGAGGCATTCAGAAATCACGCCTAAAAATATGGTATAAAAGTAAGTCTTCAAGCTAGGATTTTTAACCGTTTTTAACACAAAATTTAATTATCATATCATAGATACAAGTCTAAGGAACATGCATACTAAAAGATATGGCACTATATTTAGTCGTTTAGACACTATAAATATAGGTAATCACCAACATGAACCTTCCTGCCTAATTTTTGATGTGTAGAATGCGAATGAATGACATTAATATAGAATCTTTCCTTAACTCACGTTTTGACATGAAGAACTCTTTAACAACAATTCAAAATAATACCATGATTTCTCCATTCCAGTGTTCTACGTCATTCTCATACTACACGTTTGTGTTGCTGAAACTGTCTAATATTTATTTAAAAATTTAAATAATATTTTATTCATTTCAAAAATTATAATTTTTTATTTTATGATAAAAATTATAATTATTATCTAAACAATGGAATCAGTAAATCGATAGTTTGTCAGTTGCCAATTTCATGTAAAGAAAATTTCAAAGTTCGTCTGAAAGAAAAAAACAAACAAGCAAAAGCATTTAAATACAAGGTTTGCTAAATAAATGAAAAATCTCAAATTTGACAGATAAGAAACAAATGTTTCGTTTTTCGTGTATTTGGGCACATAGTGACCAGGGGCTAACTAGTAAGATAAAAATGATGTAATTAGTATCATGAAGTATGCTGTATGAGCCATTTCCAAGCTGAAGGTATTAAAGTAGGATTGTTCTTATTAATGACAGTAGAATTACTTTGATCTTTTTCAATTTCAATAGCCTCATATACGTAACCTTCATATTTATCAGAAATGTATTTTAGAAGCATCGCATTATCCCAATCAAGGTCTATATTATCTTCAAGGAAACGTTTAGTGAGAGTCATAATGGTATTCTGACTGCATAGGTCAGGAGTGGCCAAACTTGGTGTCACTATGAGTTCCAGACCTGCATTTTCTTTCTGGATCAATGAGAACATCATCAGTGTTTTGGGTAATCTTAATAATGATTTCAAAAATTGTTTATTTCAAATGAATTTATTTCATGTAAATGCATACTACATTTTACAATATATAAAAAATAATATATCTGTAATTTGTTTAACTTAAGTATTTGCTTCATATTTACTATTGACTTTCATGGTATGGAGCCACATTGAAAGTACCAAACAGCTGAATGTGGCTTGCGAGTCACAGTTTGGCCACTCCTGGCATAGGCTTTGCTATGTTACATAGAATACTGTACATGTTCGACTGATGATGGCTATTGAATAGCCAAAAATGTTATCTAAATAGAATAATATTTAATCTCCTAACTTTTGTGCTTCAATTGATTTCATTATTATTAATAGTAGGATAAACCATTATTATATGTTATACTATAGTCAAGCTATTAGAGTCAAATTTGAAATAGTGTTAATTAACTATTAGATTTAAAAATGTGGATGTGTAATTTTATGATTTCTCAATAATAGTTATAAAACTACAGTATTAAAATTGACTTCAATATTATTTAATAACTACAGTGATACCTCGGATCACGAACGTCTCAGTTCACGAACAAATCGGTCTATAAACAACAATTTCCGAACAAATTTTGCGCTTTACGAACGATTGATTCACGAACACATACGCACACAGTGCATGAAGCACATGTGACTCGCGCTCACGGTCTACGAACACTATTTGCGAACAAATTTTGCTTCGCTTTACGAACGATGCTTCGTTCACGAACACGGCACGGAGTGCATGGATTGCACGTGACTCGCAGTGCACAAAACCCTGCACACAGCCTCGCCTCCAACAGCAATCCAGTTCGCCCAGCTCACATATGTACAATAGAGTCCCAACAAGTGTTGATATTTTAGTTTTTTTTTTTTTTATTTAATTAAATTTATCCCTTATTATGGCTCCCAAAAAATCTTTTCTTTACTTAATTAAATTTATCCCTTATTATGGCTCCCAAAAAAGAGTATTAGCATGTTTAACACCACCTTCACTTTCTTCTAATATTACTGTTATATTTATTAGTGGTGGTGTTAAACATGCTTTCTTCTAATATTACTGTTATATTTATTTAATTTCTGTATTATTTCCACACATAAAGCCATAACATGTTGAAATTTTTTAAGGATAAAAAACGTATTATTACCACTAAAGCCATAACATGTTAAAAATTTTTTTCTAGGATAAAAAACGTATTTAGATTTACATTAATTGCAATAGGAAAAATTGATTCGGATAGATCGGAAGAGTTTAATTGCAATGGGAAAAATTGATTCGGATTACGAACTTTTCGGATCAAAAAAATTTTTTCTAGGATAAAAAACGTATTATTTGGATTTACATTAATTTTTTCCTAGGACAAAAAACGTATTATTTGGATTTACATTAATTGCATAAAATTATTTTTCTAGGATAAAAAAACGTATTATTTGGATTTACATTAATTGCAATAGGACAAAAAACGCATTATTTGGATTTACATTAATTGCAATGGGAGGACAAAAAATGTATTATTTGGATTTACATTAATTGCAATGGGAAATGGACAAAAAACGTATTATTTGGATTTACATTAATTGCAATGGGAAAAATTTTTGTAGGATAAAAAAAACGTATTATTTGGATTTACATTAATTGCAATGGGAAAAATTTCTAGGACAAAAAAACGTATTATTTGGATTTACATTAATTGCAATGGGAAAAATTGGGAAAAAACGTATTATTTGGATTTACATTAATTGCAATGGGAAAAATTGAACAAAAACGTATTAGGGGATTTACATTAATTGCAATTGGGAAAAATTATTCAAAACGTATTATTTAGATTTACATTAATTGCAATAGGAAAAATTGATTCGGATTGAACTTTCAGATCACGAACAGGGTCAAGGAACAGATTGTGTTCGTGAACCGCTGTATCATCAATAAGTTATGTTATTGAAGATTATTTTGATGACAAAATTTAATCCCTTGCCTTTATCATTAAAAAGGAGAGATCATATATGGAAAGTAGGCAATTAATTCTTTCCAGAATGACTTGCACTACTTCAATTCAAAATTTTAAAGTCTATTTAGAATTTTGAAATTTGAACTGCAGAAAATTATCAGGTTGATTAAAACAATATAAAAAAATAAAATCCTATACAAGGGCTTAAAATAATAACATACTTAAAATAAAGAGTTAACAATAAATAAATTCTACTATAATTTTATGAAATACTAACTAAATTTATTAGTAAATCTTTCTTGGTTTTTGAAATCATATATTCTATTTAGAATGTAGACCTTATAATTGTTTAGTATTTGTATTCTGTAGTTTGAAAAACAGATAATGACCTAGCTTTACTGAGCAAAAAGGCACTTTTCAATAGAAAATAGTAAACTTTACAAAACCAAATCTAAAGGGGAAGATCCAGATTGAACCTAATCTGCAAATTAATGCTTTGATAGTTATAACTAAGATTAATATTAGCACTAAGATTAGACTAATCTTAGTGCTAATATTAATCTAAATTATTTTACAATTATTAAAATTTTTGTTATAACTATCAAAGCATTAATTTGCAGATTAGGTTCAATCTGGATAAAAAGTTATCTTGGGAAGTGCATGATTTATTGTCAATTTTAGAATATTTTAATTATGCTGTTTATTAATTAATAGAAAATTAAATATGTATACAAACCAACCAGTTTTTCTCTATTATATTCTAAATAATTATTAATTTTTAGATCGGAAGAGCGTCGTGTAGGGAAAGAGTGTAGATCTCGGTGGTCCTTATTACTATGGAACCTTACCGGACTAGGCCGTGACTAGCGCTCCCAGGCAGGCTATCTATGTAGCCACGGGCCCTCCTTACCGGACTAGCCCGCCTGGGACTAGCCCGTTGGGGCGTTGACCCAAAGATCCCGGTTCGATTCCGGTGTGGTGCGAAAATTTTATTTCGGGAAAATAAATTTAAATTTATAAAATTATAGTTTAATCATTAATTACTAGATGGCGCCACCCTAGTACGTAATTATAAAATTATTTAATCATTAATTAGATGGCGCCACCCTAGTATGTAATTATAAAATTATTTAATCATTAATTCAATAGGATGGTGGCACTATAGCTGTAATTCAAAAAATAATTATTATTCTAAAATATAACTTAAAACTTATCCCGCCAGGGGAAGTTTGGGCGTTCGTTATTAATTTGCAAAATGATTTATCCCCTGTACGTTAGTTGTCTATAATTGAGTAAATCTTTACTATAGGCTTCATTCGCAAGGGCCGTTGACATATTACCCTTAGCAATATCGGACTTGTGTTCTTGTACTTTTTGTTTCAGCGTTCTAGTCATAACTACTATATAGGACATTTTCTGGCTCGTAGAACGATCTTCGGCAGGTATTTTATATACTCCAGCTTTCTCCATTACATTCCTAGGGTCTTTTTCATTTCTCAAAATATCAAAGATTGTAGGGGCTCTCATAGTTGCAATCTTCTTCTTCTTCGATTTAGCTATCTTCTTAACTATCTGGTAACTGATCATTCTATATGGGACCTGGAGGTAGCCCATAGATGGATCATCTTTGTTTTTATCATACGGCTCGGATACATTATTATTGGCTGAATCTCTTAGTCTCTTCTTCACACCTCTGTAAATGTTTTTTATGAACAGTCTTGTATACCCGTGTATACAAGACTGTTCATGCTTCAAAATTTGAGTAGATGACAGAGGTAAATTCAATTAAATTGGTAGTAGTGGATCGATGTTTCAATGCATAATGTTGAGATGTGCTTTTAGATTATTTTTGACATTGAAATCTAAGTATGCAAGTATCATTTTCTCGATTAGTTTAAGCATAGAGCAAGGCATTTTTAAAGGTCAATCTGAAAGTACATCACTTGGAACTTTAGATTTTTTAAGGATAGGAGTAAGATACGAGTGAGTCTACATGTTAGGGTAACAACACTGTTCTAATGTTATACTAAATAAAAAACAGAAATGATTAATAACACATGGAATAACTTTTTGATAGTAAATAAATGGAATACCATCTGGACCCTTTGAAAATTTATTACGGGTCTTTAGCTCACGAATAAGATCATCTGTTTTAAACTGAAACCTGTTGTATCCTTGTAAATTGATTTTTATGTTCACTTTCTCAGAATCAACAAATTTATTTCTAAAATTTTGAAAGATTTCATTAAACAAATTCAAATTGATATTCAATGTCCTCTTATTATATCTATACGAAAGTTGATTCAGTAGAGACCATAATTGACGAGAACTTTTATGGTTAAGTATACTTTTAGTACAAAAATTATATTTGTCATGTTTAATTGCTTTATACAACTTTTTCTTTAAATCATTATAGTGGAAAAGAGCGGTGAAACTGCCTGAATTTTTCCATGAGTGATAATAATTATTTAGAGATTGCTTGATTAATATGGTTTCTTTGGATAGCCAAATAGGTGTAAACTCTGCTCTGAAGCAAACAGGAACATGAGTGTTGATAGAATGGTTAATATATAGAAAAAGATCGTCATAGAATTCATCAAGATTGATAGAGGATCGATATAATGATTCACATGGATATATATACGTGTCTAAAGCTAATAACTCCCAATTTGCACATCTCCAATTAAAATATGGGGCGATAAATAGGTTTAGATGAATTACCCTTATATATATTAGCATAAAGTAAAATTGGCAGATGGTCAGATGGCATACCTTGTATTGAACCGACAGATGTCTTAAGTAAAAAAGTGAATACAAGATCAAGAAAGTTTTGTTTTCGAGTAGGAAAATATACTATTTGTTGTAAATTATAAAAATGCATGATGATGATAATGAAAATATGTTTATAGGATGTTATATATGAATAATTAATTTTGCCGTTTATCCAGAAGATATTATTAAAATTGAAATCGCCACAAATAATCAGATCTTCATCAGTAATATTAATTAAGGCATTAGCTATATTGGATACAATATTATATTTATCTAATGAAGAAAGACTGGGTGATATATAAACAAATGCTATTACGATATTAATGTTAGTAAACTTAACTATGTTAATGCAATCATTCCAAATAAACAAGGAGGTAGCAGACAAACTATCATTTCTGAATGCTATAGTGGTCCCACCTCCCCTGTTTGCTAATCTGTATGCATTGATTGCCGTATAATTATACGAATAAAAAACCACATCAATGTCATCATCATCTCCAGATATCCATGTCACAACTAAGCATATTACATCATATTTGGACAACAAGATAGTTTCTAAGTAATCATATTTGTTACTGATAGATTGTACATTCTGATAATAGAGTGATAAGCCAGATGCATTACACTTAAATGATGGTAGTTGTTAGGAAATATCAAGTGAGCATTTGTTTGATTCATTTTATATAGATTGCAAGGTAAGAATACCAGTATCAACATTAGCATCATTTACATTTGCATCAACACTAAAATTCGACAGATAAAATTTCCTTACTAGGGTACCGTCAGGTCAGAAGCCACAATCTAACAGCATAACCAATTCTTCATGATGCACCGAAATACAGAAAGATGAATATGTGTCATATCTGGTCTTACATTTGTAACACGAACTGATGATGAAATGCGACCAGATAGATATCCATTGATATCTTCTGTGGTTGTATCAGGATGTAATTTTGATACAAATATTCGTTCATAAGTGGATTTAGTTTTTACTGTTCTTAATCGTGGTTTATCAGACTTAGCCATATTGACCAAATTTCTGTTAGGTCTCGTGACCAGAGGACGAGAAGAATCATTACATATTGATCGAACAACATCATAATAAGATAAATTTTGTATGTTATTTACAGTATCATGGACATTCGCACTATTTATGCAACCCATCATAACAGGATTGTGAGATTTAACGTGAGAGCCTCCTTTATCATTATTATCAACACTATAATTGTTAGCATTGTTAGAACACGAGGCAGACTTATAATAGTCATGTGAACAGTCAATATAATTAGATTTTATTACATTCAATTCAGAGAGAATATTTTCAGATGTTGACTCAATTTTAGATAGCCTATCCTTAATACCATGAATATGAAAGTTGTCATACTTAGCTGATAAGTCTTTCAATTCAAGAAAAATCTTTTCAAATATAGAATCTCTTTTTGACAATCGGTCAACTAACCCAGTAATCACATCATGTATTTTGCATAAATCTTCATTGTATTTACATAAGTACACATTGATGATGGACTCAATAGTAGTATTCAGATTCTTATTAATAGTTTCAAAAATCAAATCTGCAACTAACTCACTGTTACCATGGAGGTTATTATCAACTATTGATTTACGTTTTTCGGGTGATTTGAGAACAGTTGTATTACAATGATTGTGAATCGGCAGGTCATCGTCGTTTCTAGATGATTCTGCTATACATTTAGGACACATCCATGCATCGAGAACATCTTTAGACATTTTACGGAGCTGATTTGTTAGGATATTAACACAAGAAGGATGGTAAAGATGCTCGCTGGTTTTAGAACACCCAATAACATCCACATTTTTCAAAATAATATCATTACACACAGTACACTTTAAAAAATCGCCATCAATTGAAGCCATCTGGCAGCAGTTTTTCCATATGGATATACAATCAGATAGATTGTCTTGCCATCTTGTGAGTGTTTTTGATATATCCTTATATGTATCTGATCATTCTATATTATTTTATGTCATCTTTTATCATGATTTTTCAGTCACTGTTACATTCAACTGCTACTGAAAGTTTTTCCTTCATCTTTAGTATTTTTCTTATGGATATTGCAATTTATTAATTTTCATTAATAATGGACAATATTTGTAGGATATATACTAAAGATGGTATTTGTGATTAATTTTAAAATTAATATTTTTTTATTTTTTTGAAATTTATCTTAGCAACAACCCAATGGAATCTTTATTGAAAGAGAGAGATGATATACACAGAAGTTTAACCCTCTGAAGAATGAAGTGAAAAAGAATGTAGAAGAGCATGACGAAAGAAATCCTGCCAGAAGTATGGCAGGTCACTGACTGAACAGAGGACTTTTTTACAGCACATAAGTAGAGAATGGGAAACTCTGCCTCTACCCATGGAAAATTACTAACCTCATCATTCAGTATCATTGTCTTCATATCATTCTTACTCTTTCCAATTATTTTTGTAGCTATTTTTTGCACTGTGGTCATTCAGTAACTGTCAGCTTTTATTTCATTACTAGTACTTATCTTATTTGTGTCTTATTAGTAAAATTATAATATTTGTAAATGTTGCACCGTTTTATATATTTTTAATTATTATTATAAAATAATTTTAAAAAGTGAATTCTTAAAAAGTTATTTAAATCATTGAAGTAAACTAGGTTTTATTATGCTTGAATTTAGATATTTCTAGTATTGTAAAATTTTAAACATTGGAAAATATTGATTATATATTATTCTTAATGATTCTTTCCTCTTTGCATAATCTAATTGTAATTTTCAGTATATTTTGTTTATAGTTAGAAAAATGTTCATATGATTAAATAATTTAATTTAAAGATAACCAAATTTTACTAGCCAAATTATATCCCTTGAAACTTTATCAGTAATTTTAATGATTTGAAAGAATTTAAACTAATTTTAGTGCCATCTTGTAATTAGAAAATATTTTTAAACATTGGAAAATATTGATTATATATTATTAATGATTCTTTCCTCTTTGCATAATCTAATTGTAATTTTCAGTATATTTTGTTTATAGTTAGAAAAATGTTCATATGATTAAATAATTTAATTTAAAGATAACCAAATTTTACTAGCCAAATTATATCCCTTGAAACTTTATCAGTAATTTTAATGATTTGAAAGAATTTAAACTAATTTTAGTGCCATCTTGTAATTAGAATAATTATTAGTTTATTAAATTAATGAGTATCGCCATCTATTAATTAATAATTAAACTAGAATTTTTAGCTAATTTATCTGAAGTAAAAATCCGCCTCAGTCTGGGATCGAACTGGGGCCTTTGGGCTAACGTCCCAATGTCATACCGCTAAACCACCAAGGCCAACGAGCGGATTGATTCTCCAGACAGTTATATTAATTTAGAATTATTTTTTAATAATCTATATCAGACTTTGCTGATAAATAATTAAAGATAATAAAAATAATTTTTATTTTAGGGCAATAAAGGCATTCAGACAAGTTCTATACATTGATCCAGGATTTAAATGCTCAAATGAAATTCATCTTCGATTAGGTTTAATGTTCAAAGTCATTTCAGATTATGAACTAGCTCTTAAAGTAAGTTTTATATATTTTGTAAATTGTTGAAAATCTAAGAAATAATTAAAATTAAAGATGACTAGTATGATTTTATTTAAATTTTTAACTATATGAATTTGTTTGGGAATGAAATTAGATTGGTTGATATATGTATGTTGATGTTAGGAACATGTCCTATAGGAAAATCAATGCATTTTTTGTTTGTCATTTTCTTGCTTCCTATGATATATTTTTTCAATTTAAAACATTGTTTCTTAAATATACAGTCAATTCCACTTAATTGGGCCACGTTGGGATTAGTCCATTTTGGTCCAATTAAGCAGCTGCCCCAATTAAACGAACTAATAAATTCTAAAATAAAATATATAATATGTAGGTAAATAAATAAGTGGTTTAAAAAATAATAATTAGGTTTGTATTTTAAGCTTTATTAAACCAAAATACAGAAATTACTTGTACTATAAATAGTTAAGAAAAAATAATACATACATAATAAATTTGCAAAGTCACTAACTTGAAAAACACAATAACAATAATTAAATAAATATCACCTAATGGTCTAACGATTCTGCAAATCCAGAGTCCAGCCTGAGGTCAGGTCTTTTTAGTATTTCCTACAATAAATATAAATATATCGGAATCAAAAAAAATCTATCAATAATAAACATCTACCTGACAAAAAAAACCAGAACCGGAAAAAAACTTATGACTAGAAGTATCGAATAAGTGTTAAATCTAAACCAACAAAAATGATGTTAGAAAATTACATTAATAAAAAGTGAATAAATTCCCAGAACAATTTAAATAACAAAATATAAATTTATTAGACTCAAAACACTTACAAAAGCTTTATTTAAGCAATAATAAAGCAAAATTCAAATTATCAACCAAACTTATTTAATCAAATCCAAAAATCCAATTATTCACAATAAATATGACCTTAAATATTAATTAATACTAATACAGTGGTGCCTCACAATTCGTCAGGAAACTGTCGAATTGTGGGACGATATTTCCTATATAACAGGCTGCTATATAAGACTATGTAAAATAGATTAATTTGTTATTGGTCACCATTCCACTCCTCTAACTAACGGGTGAGATGAGAGAGATACACTATTTTATACACAACACACAATTTATTAGCCATTGGATGTTGGAAAGAAGTCTTTCAGCAGATATACTAGCACCCATAATCTTCTCTCTGTGTTCGAAAACGTTGTGACAGTTGTCCTAGAAACAATATACTCGAGTTACATATAAATTTTTCTACCTTTCTGCACTTTATCTACAATTTTTTTCTTCATCTCTTCGCTCAATCAAGTGTTCTTCTTTTCAGAATTATTCCTGTGGTCAGTTCTCTTTAAACCCATCCTTACATTTCACTCAAAAAAATAATAATAATTATAAATTTGTCCTTACATTTCACTCAAAATAATAATAATAATTACAAATTTTTTACTTCAACCCTTACATTTCACTCAAAAAAATAATAATAATTACAAATTTTTTACTTTTAGAATTGAAAATTAACACAAACACGGGCAAACATCAAAGTAGCCCAAAAACTACTGACAAATAGCAAATGAGGTAAATACCAAATTAGCCCAAAAAGAACTGACAAATAGCAAATGACATCAAACACCAAAGTAGCCCAAAAAGAACTGACAAATAGCAAATGACATAAACTCCATATTAGTCAAAAAGAACTGAAAAATAGCAAATGACATCACACAATTCCATGCATGCGCATGCGCCAACAATGAAACTGAAATGTCGAATTGCGAGACCGACAAATTGCGGGACGTCGAAAATGTCGAATTGCGAAACTGACGAATTGTGGGACATCGAATTGCAAGGCATCATTGTACCACCATTAACGATACAAACTTTAAACCCTTGGTGATCTTTACAAGAATTCGATCTGTCACTTAATTAGTTCCACCTTGGTTCAAACACCTCTCTGTGTTGTTGAATGCATAGGTTTTTATAGTGAGTGATGTACAGTCCCATATGGCTTCATTTACATCAATTCATCCTCTTTACAAATTAATTATGCACTGAACAAAACATCGATAAGAGATCATTCTTATAAAATTCATACAAGTTTAAATTTATTAGTTTACAGAATAAATCAATTCATGTCATCCTCTTTACAAATTAAGAAGTCTTTCAGCAGATATACTAGCACCCATAATCTTCTCTCTGTGTTCGAAAACGTTGTGACAGTTGTCCTAGAAACAATATACTCGAGTTACATATAAATTTTTCTACCTTTCTGCACTTTATCTACAATTTTTTTCTTCATCTCTTCGCTCAATCAAGTGTTCTTCTTTTCAGAATTATTCCTGTGGTCAGTTCTCTTTAAACCCATCCTTACATTTCACTCAAAAAAATAATAATAATTATAAATTTTTTACTTTCTGAAAAATGTAGAATTGAAAATTAACACAAACAACATGGGTAAACACCATATTAGTCAAAAAGAACTGAAAAATAGCAAATGACATCACACAATTCCATGCATGCGCATGCGCCAACACGCGAAACAAATGTCGAATTGCGAAACTGACGAATTGTGGGACATCGAATTGCAAGGCATCATTGTACCACCATTAACGATACAAACTTTAAACCCTTGGTGATCTTTACAAGAATTTGATCTGTCACTTAATTAGTTCCACCTTGGTTCAAACACCTCTCTGTGTTGTCGAATGCATAGGTTTTTATAGTGAGTGATGTACAGTCCCATATGGCTTCATTTACATCAATTCATCCTCTTTACAAATTAATTATGCACTGAACAAAACATCGATAAGAGATCATTCTTATATTCTCACATTGGATCAGTGGTAAAGTTTAGATTAGATGACGTCATGAACCGAGAGAGCTCATTCAGAAGACAGATTTCCATTCTGTAACACGTGATTGCTAACTGCTGAGACGGAGAACATGAAAAGTAAGCCAACTCTTAAACTAAAATATAATACGTTAAATAATACTGAAAATAACAATAAATAATAAAATAATAACAGGATAGGTCAGAATTAATTTTGATTTTGGTACACCAGTTATATCAGCAAGTCTATGATGGCTTGTATTAAATGGCTTGCTTTTAATTTTATCCAGCAAAGCAATATTACTTGTAAGTGTAAAATCATTTTTTGGCATCTCGGCAAAGATTTAAAATTTTTAAATAAAACTGACACTGTAAATGAATATCTCTAGGTACAGTATTATAAACCAGTAGACTCTTAAGCAGAAGCCATACTTGCCAGATGCACGACGATAGATAAATGATTCGCATCATGCTAGTGTTGCCAAATATTAGTGTATGTAATGTTGACATACTTTCGAAAAACCCATAAAATATGTCAAAAATTGTTGAATTCCTTTTCTGATACTGTCCCAATTAAGTGAAAAGTTGTCCAAATTAAGTGTTTAAATTATGTGTTAATTTATTAGTTTGGTTTCTGTTCTTTGAGATTTGGCCCAAAAAAGTGGCTGCCCCAATTAACTGGTGGCCCAATTAAGTGGAATCAACTGTGTGTGTATATATATATATATATAAAATATAAATATAAAATAATATATGTTTTATATTTTCATGAAAATTCTGTATTTAGCACATACAACTCTGTGAGATTATCCACTTTTCAGTTAATCTGAAATTATTTATATAAACCTATTTGAGATTTGTTTCATTTTCAGGAATCAAACAAAGCAGTTTTGTGTGAGTTTGATCAGTAAGGTTTTCAGTACAGGTAGTCCTTGACTTAAAATCATCTTGACTTATGATGGTGATGAAAACTGTTAACTCTGTGATTAATCAACACAATTTAATGGGTTTCAGTTCCTGACCCAATGATAGAATATACAGAAAGCATTGTTTTTGTGTCTGATTCTTGTAATTTTGTGTTCTTTATGTTTATTAAAGTAATATATAGTGATCTTAGTAAACATTAGAAGTGAGGAAATCATAAATTTTAGACATATTTTGAATTCTGATCATTCTGAATTACAATGGCAATTTTATTGAATTTCTCTTTTCAGTTTTAGTTTCAGAATTTCTTTTGTTATTATATGACCTTCACTGTATTTCTTAGCAAAAGTTACTGTATGGACCAAGGCCAAGTGTAAGTTAACTTAAAAAAAAAGGAAAATTATTGTATACTTATTACATATATTGACTCTGATATCTTCATTGAGAAATTTCTAACTACATTTAACCTTCAATTTACATAGTAGATTGGTTTGCAAAAATACAGTATAAATCAAAATCGTGTAAATTGAGACTAACATTTATATAGAAAAATCAAGTGATAGATTCCATAACACTCAATTAAATAATTTGCATTTTATTTAAAATAAATTACAAATAAATTTAATTTTATACAGATATACACAAAAATTTAAGAATAAAGTTTCAAACCATTCATAATATATGTAAATAAGTTTATTCCATATCTTCTCTTATTAATATTGAAACAGTCTTCTTTCTCAGTTCAAAGTCACCATTACTGCTACTAATTTTCTCCATCTCAGATTTTTTTTAATTTGTTTTCTAAAGACATTTTTGGAATTGGTTTTATAAAATCTGTTATCAGTTTTTGCTTTTTATCTTTACTTAATTTCTTATAAATCTTTTCATATTGACTTAAGGAGTTTTGTAATTCTTTTCCAAATCATAAGCTGTGATCTATATTTAGATTAATGCCAAGAAAGTAATTTATTAAAAAATTAACATAATTGATAATTTTTTAATTTTATTTTTTTATTGTTTATAAATTATTATATATCTTAATTAACAATTTTAATAATTGAATATTATATAAAAATTAAAAATCATATATATACTATTCAGTATACATAGATGTTGCTTGTCAATACTGATGGAATAGCTAAGGATTTTATTATTTGTCATTGTCCATAATCTAGAATATTTCTATGATCATCTTTGTTATCAGTGTTGGATTTAAACCATATTAAACCAAAATCATACCATGTAAAATGAAAATTCAGTATCAATTTTTCAACTGTGTTAAACCAAAATCATGCAATTCAAGTACAGTGGTACCTCAACTTATAAACTTAATTTATTCCTGTTCACAGTTCGTAACTCAAAAAGTTTGTATCTCAAAATCCAGTTTTCTATTTTATCTTATGGGAAATCAATTAATCCATTCCCACATTTAGAAATTTTGAAAAGAATAAAAGAAATATGCATTTGTGTACAATTATTATTTTTGTTTTTGAAGTCTGGTTTTACACATTTTGTATAAAAACATCTTCCATTAAATAAAAAAAATCAATTTTTTTGTGACTGGTTATGTAGTTTGGTTTTTTATTTGTTGTCATCAATTGCTTCTTTTTATCTCTTAGGTGAGGGAGGTTTAAAAAACCTGTCTAATGATGACTGAGTCTGTCATTTCTTTAACACCTTTCTAAAGTGATTAATGACATTGTCATTGAACATATTGGTGGTTCTAGAAACAATGGCTTGATTTGAATGCCACTTGTTAACCAATTCTTCTAATTTGCCCCAGTTCTGCAAGATTTTTTTTACATCACTTAATTTAATTGCTCCCTTTTTGTTGCTCTTCATTCGCTGAATGCATTTGCTTTTCCTCTTCATTTTCTTTTCTTTTTCCTGCTCTCTTCTTAACTTCTGTAGCTCTTCAGTGATCAGCACAACATTATGTTCCTCTACAACTCCTCTATATCTGCTTCATTAACTTCCAAATGCAATGTCTTGTCCAGGGAAACAACTGTTTCTACAATATCAATTTTGCTTTCATATCCTTGGATACAGTCAGGTCAACTTTTTCCAGACTGATTTTAATATTTTCACAAAAACATCTTCCCATTCCTGACTAAGATGCAAACAATGAAGAATATTGAAATGATTCTTCCAGAATTTCCTGATGGTTAATTCTGATCTGTGGTAACTTTGAAACATCTTTGGAAAAAAGCTCTGGTATAAAGATTTTTGAAGTTGCAATAGCATGTTAATTGATTGCTTGTAGGAGTGATATGGTATTAGGAGGCAAGAACTTAATTTTGATGAAATTAAATTCTTCATCTAAATCAGTGGTTCTCAAACTTTTTTGTCCCCGTACTCCCTTGGCTTTTAGTAAATTATCCGGTACTCCATGCGCATGCGCAGGAGGTGAGATGCTGTGGAGGCAAGCCTCAAGGGGCACCGATCTAGCAATTTCACTAGTTATCTTAAATGTTAACCAGGCATTTTGAGTTATTGGACATTGCAGTGAGAAAAAAGTCTATGTAAGCTCACTGGAATAACCTAGAAATGTTGATAATAATTATTTTTGGAATATAATAATAGATAATATACTTGTGAAATGTTATCTTGCACCCCTGGAATGCCATCTCACACTCCCAAGGGATGAAGCACCACTGGTTGGGAACCACTGCTCTAAATCTTCCAATTCTGGTGGATGTGTTGGATCATTATCTATTATAAGAATAGATAATGCTAACTTAAAAACTTTTTTCAGATAGAAACTAGGAAGGTAGAACTGTAAGAAGTTTTTTAGGTAGATCCTTTTCTTGTAGGTAATGTTTTACAGTGAGAGCAAAGACTTCTATCATTCATTAAGAGAAGAATTGCCTGGTTACCCAGGCTCTGCTGTTAGCTTTCCACATAACATCAAGTTTGTGTCTATTAACATTTTGCTTTTTAAAGACTCAAGAATTTTCAGAGTTAAGCCAACAGAGGTTTTATCTTCAAGTCATCACTGTCATTGGCACAGAAAAGCAAAGCTAGTCTTTCTTTTGTCAGCTTGTGTCCTTGCAATGCCATTTTCTTCTTACTGATGAAAGTTCTTTTAGGCATTTTTTTCCAGAAAAGCCCAGTCTTGTTGCAGTTGAAAACTTGTTCTGGTTTGTAATCTTCTGAATTCATCAGTTTCTGAAATTCTTTCACACAATTTTCATCAGCTTCTTTGTCAGCACTATCACCTTTTCCATGTCTAACAACACTGTGGATGATTTAGAATCTCAAGAATAGGACACTGTGTGGAACAGTGTTCTATTCTTGAGTTTCTCAAACCTTCCTTTATTAGCTTTAAATCCTTTGCTGATGTCTTTACTACTGCTAGTGGATGGCAAGTTCTGCATAAAATCTTTGTAAATAGCTTAAGCTTTTAAACATATGTTTTGAGATACACTATCTTTTCAATTGCATGTCATTAATCCAGATGAGTAGCAAAATTTCCATTTCTTCTGCAACTTTATTTCTGCAAGATGAAACAATAGATACATCTTTAGCCACATCTAGTTCCTTACAAAAATCTGCTTTCTTGACAGTTGTAGGTATGGTGAATTTAGACAAGTTATATTGCTTGCATAGATCAATTTGACTAACTCCTTTCTCATATTTTTCTACAATCTCTTTCTTAATTTTTATTGTGATTTTCTTTTCTTCCTTCTTAGTTTTCTTTGGCACCATGATAAAAATAAAACATTGATCAGTGAAATGATGCTTATCTTATATATTATTCAGAAAATAAACATGAAGCTACAATAAAACATGTCATTAATAAAAAGAAATATGTATATAGTACACATAATAAATACAAATCTAAAAAATCTTCACAAAATGTATTGTTTATTTAACAAATATTAAATACACAAAAATGCAAATACGTGACATTAGATACAAAATAACAACTATTGTTACACTAAAGAATGTTTAGTGCTGAATGTGCATATATGCTACAATACAGTCAGGTCTCAATACTATGACTGGTTCCATAATATTTCAGGAAAGGGGGGTATTTAATATCAAAGCCAGCAAATAGACCACCTACTGTGAATTCAGATTTTGGCATTTTCTTTGAGTGAGAGACTTGCACTTTAATTCAAGAGTTAAAAATTAGTTAATAAAGAATTTGATATAACTAGTAATTATTATGTAGATCTTTATATTATCAAGAATAAGCAGTTTTTATCACATTAACAGCCATATATGCATATTTCAAAAAGTAATTGAGATATTTTTATATGAAACTTATAGAAAATATTTTACAAATATAATATCAAAAAGCATCATGGTTCATGTCTTGAGAATAAGTTTGTATCTAGAAGCCAAAATGGGATATGAAAAAGTTCTTCTGCTTCTGCTATGGAGATTATGGTGAAATATTTTCTTCTGATTTGATTAATGGATAAGCCAAACCATTTTGTTTTTCAAATATATTTTTCTAGAGCTGCCGTGTGGAAAACAAATGGGATGCACTACAATGGCCAATAAAACGGGATGAGATTGCTGATAGATGAAATATTCAGTTTCAGATCTGTGTTAAGTTGGTTCCTTGCCTCTCTGTAGGCTGGACATTCTTTCCAGTAATGGATTAGTGTTTCAATAGTGCCACACTGTGTGCATGTCGAGAATGATAGAAGTCTACAAGAGTAGAGGAAAGCATTAAGAATTCTTGTGCAGGTGATGAAAAAGAACCTCGAACTCTGGTCTCTGATTGCCAACGATGAAATCTGAAAATGTGGCTGAGGCCAATGATCGAGGTCTTGGTAAACCAGGTGTTGGATAGGGATTGAATGGTTTGATATCGAAGGAATGTCTTTGCATCACATACACTCAGCATATGGTGGATGGATCCAATTAGAGGCCCAGAGTGAACAAGTTCATCGGCCACCTCGTTAATGGGAATCCCAGCCTGCCCATACTGAGATTCCCATTAATCAGACAATCGTAATAGAATGAGAGGACTACTTGTACAAGACAATGGTTGCATGGATATCAGTATGGGAGTGTTCAGATATGTGCTGTAGTGCTTGGATTGCCAATAGGCTGTCAGAAAGATCAGTACTAGCTGGTCCAATTTCTGAGTGATTCAGGCCGCTAGAACTTTCAGTGCTTAAGACAGCGCACTCAGGCGAATTTTTGCAGTTTGTCTGAGTGTGCTGTCTTCTGTAGAGAAGACAGAGCACTCAGGGTGAACTGTAAAAATGTCCCAAAAGTGGATGGCCGGAATCATTATCCTGATCGAAGTGCGAACTGCGGATTTGGAAGCGTCAACACCCACTTGGTTACAGAAGACCACTGGGATGACCTTTCCTGGAAATCCACAACACGAATGTGGGCTGGAATATCTTTTTGTTGAAATAGAAAGCTCCTACTGTGCCGTCCTCCCACAGAGGGGAGGGGATGAAGAGGGATAGGCCCAATATGAAAAAGTTTTATATATTTCCTTTTCGTACTACTGCTATTTTTTCTAAAACTTAAGTTACCCAAAAGAATAAGCACTTGTAGCAGTTTAAGTTTAAAAGAACTATAATGTTTTATTCATTTAAAAACGTTTTCGGTCATAAATAACTCGACCTCTTCAGTTAACACTTTTTCGACTTACTAGAATAAGTCGAAAAAGTGTTAACTGAAGAGGGTTGAGTTAATTATGACTGAAAACGTTTTTAAATGAATAAAACATTATAGTTCCTTTAAACTTAAACTGCTACAAATGAAAAAGTTTGTATGTTAAGTGGTATATAAGTCAAGGAACTACTGTACTATGTAAATTGAGATTAGGTGTATATTGTATATGTGTAAATTGTTGCTATATGTACTTCTAAATAATTGTTTTTATGTAAATCCTATGTTGGTAGACTTTTGTACAATATTCTGGAGATAACAGTAGTAGGAGATAAAATAATTGCCACTTGTCTTTTGTTTCTATATATAAATCTATATACAAGAATACTTTGCATTGTGCAGGTTTCAATATAACATGGCTTATAATTTGCACCTGAGGATTTAATTAGTATAGAATGATTCCCCTGTAATACTGTTAAAAGTTTATCACTGCTTACCTAATATAAGAGAATTTCTTAAAACTTTTATCTTTAAAAATTTATAAATACTGTACTTAATAATTTTCTGGACTGTAAAAGCGGGCATCCACTGACCCAATTTCACCGACCAGAATTGCCAAGTGCCCAACCTAGCTATTGTTGAAAATGGAAGAGAAGCGTACATTTGACCGACGGCTGTCAAGCCAGCAAACAAGAGGACTAATGAGATAATTCGTATGATTTATCAAAACTAACCAATTGATGAGAAGCTAACAAAATTTGTCAAAATAATAATGGCTTCTCTAGTGTTTGTGGGAAAATTATTATCTGTTATTTCAGCGATTACAGTTTTTTCCAGTAAAAAAATCTAATGACAATAATATATTTAATAAAGCGAAAAAAAAAAAAACAGTTCATTGCACAGTAATGGTCGAATGATCTCAATAGATGAAAGATATATTATGCTTTTTATGTTCCCATTTTGTGAGATGAAATTCAACAACAATTCCTTGTTGTTGAATTTTTTATTTTTTTAACATTAAATCATTAAATTTGGCTACACATCACTATAAATGTGCGTGGTGATCATGTCACTATTTAAAGCAGGGGCAACTGTCACTAGAAATGGAAATTTTATATTTGCAATGCCTCAAATGTGCTTTTTATAATTGTGCTATTAGTTACACAATTATGGAATTCAGTATAGACATCTATTGATTTACTATGAAAATTCAATGAACAAATCTCAACATTACAGTTTAGAACATAAATTCATGCTGATTTTTGTATCAGATTTTCTTTATAGAACTATCAAGGAAATTTGATACAAAAATATTCAGCTTCCTTATCAATAATCAGCCAGTATAGAAGATGAATCTGAGAAAGAATGAAGATGAAGATGAGGTGAATAAAGTCTTGTTTATATGTTAGTTAATTATTAATCTATCAAGGAAGATTGCTTGCAAAATGTAAGTAAATAAGGTAATATTGATTGTTTTCCCAGTTTAAAAAAATATATCGATACTGAATAAATAGTTTCATTGCCTAGGTTACAATCATTCAAGGCAATGAGTATTACAAAAACAGTTTAGTTTGAGATTGACTACAACCACTCATTGCCTATAAACAATACATATGTCAATTGATCATAATTTATCAGTATTCATAAAAGATTAAAAGCAGTATTGTTCTTAATTGAATTTATGAATGTTCCTTAAAATAATACAAATACTATATTATTAATACCTCAGTTATATTTAAAATATCAATCATCGAATTTTTCCATTAGTTGGTGAAAGGATAAATAAAAATTTTTTTTAACAGCATTTTCAGTTGGCACAAATAGATTCAAGTCCTTGTACATTTTCTAAAGCTGAAAGTGAGTATATCATATAATTAAAGACAGTCCTGAACTTACACAACAGTTAAAAATTTAAATGATTTGCATAAATCAAATTTTGTATAAGTTATTACAAAATTATTGTGGTAATAATACATGAGATGTATAATAGTTATCATAATATGATTTGTATATCCAATTTGTATCATATTATGATAATTATGATATACAATAACTAATTATTGTCAATAGTGAACTATTGATAATAAAATTAAATATCATTACAGTAGTATCATGATCTTAATAAAAATGACAAGCTTAATATTTTTAATTGTAATAGTATTATTTATGCTGAAAATGTACGATTCAAAATTGTGTAAGTCTGGAATGTCTAAATATTTTATAATTAATTTAATTTAAAAAATATATGTTTTAAGTAGTTCACAGTTTATAATAGAATCTCTCTTATTCAAAACTATAATATTCCTCCTCCAAAACTAGAACACAAATTTTTTAAGTATTATGTTTAATTTTTAAGTAGAATATTCCTATAAAATTCTTATTCTGATATCTTTAGAAAAGATTAGAATTTATTACTAATTAGTGTTAAGATTGAGATTAAGAATTAATTTGATTAACATTTAATCTCAGAATCAATACTACAAATTCACAAAATTTCAATATTTAAGGACATGAAATATATTTTCGAAATATTCCTCTTTAACCTATTCTGTCCTCATGCATATACAAGTATTCTGTTTACAATAGGGTTACAGTTTGATAATTCCTTTATAGGTCAAAAATATATGTTTAAAATGACCCACAATGATAGTAGTTTGTGTAAACGTATAAATGTTTCCATCCAAATATTAGAAACTTTCCACACAATAATTCCACACAAGGTGTTTTTATTTAAGCACATAATGTATTTATAATTAATATATAACAAAAAAAAACTCATAAAATTTATAAAATTCATTAAGAGATTAATTCCTAGTCACTCATTATAAATATATTCAAGATTAGGAAGAATCATTTGTTATAACCATTATTCATTCTGTTTGAAAACATAAAAATGCCTGTCATTATACTTAGATCTTTCAAAATCATAAGCAACTGCTTTATCACATAACCATCTGATTGACTGACACTAAATTTTTAAGAAAACAGAAAAAAGTATATCTAGCCAATAGACAGCTAAAATAGTCAAGTTTGAAATATCATAAGTGGAAAGAACCTGTATATCTATTTGCCATTTAAAATTATCAATTTTCAAAGATTGACTTTTATATTAAGTTCATTCACATATACCAAATAAAAAGAACAGAAAAATGAAAGGGCATTTCTTTTGATTTAAAAAATAGTTAGAAATTATTCAATATTTAAGAAGAATAAAGTTTATAAATATTTTATAAAAGATTTCACAAGAATGATTATTAGTGGTATAAAATGGGATGGTGACACTAAAGATTTCATTAGTAAAATGGAACAAACAATGGAGACATAATTTGAAAGAAATTAATGAAATATATTATTCTCAGTTAGCTTTACTTTGATTGTTCAACAGTGGAATTAAAGAATTCCAATGAAAGGACCAATAATAAAATAGAATGCCCTTTGATATGAATGTAAAATTGAATGGAAATCTATTTAAAAGGTTTTTTTAAAAAAGTTTAGGATACATGGGAAAATTTAAAATTTGTTAAAGAATTCAATAACTATATACACCTAGTTCTCATAGTTATGCAATAGATCATTCCTTTAAATGACCACATAAACTAAAAATGTAAAATAACTTTTTAACTTTTTAAGTAACTAACTTTTTAACATGTATTTGAATATAGAGCATTCCAGAAAATTCCTGCATTTTTCTGGATTGTGCTGATCAATCCTAGTTGAAATAATGTGACATCAGCAAAAGCTGTCAAGGGTTATTCTGTATTGGAATATTCCTTCAGTTGAACCAGTACAGTCATCTCTTTTTGTTACATATTTATTTATTTTATTTTATTTATTTTTTAACCCTTAGTCTGGTGCAGTTTGGCCCACTAAGCCCTTGTGCCATTAAACATCAACAAATCAAACTTCCACACTAAAATATAATAAAACTGCTAACAAAGAGTGAGGCAAACACATAAGGAAGAGGCAAAAATATATTACCTTGCTATCACATACATAATAGCATGGTGAGTAAGCATATTGTCTCTATGCTACAAAGAATAAAATAATAATATCAAACCATTGTTGTTTCTTTTGCTTTATGCTTTTTTTTATTCTGATCATCCTCAAGTCTTTATTCAATCTGTAAAGAATGTACTTGTGTGATTAGTGGCTCATTTCATTTTTCATTTTGTGATTTTTGTATAGAAACCAATACTTTTTCAAATTTATGACTATGGTTAATATAGCAGCTTTGAAGCACATTGTGACAAATTGTGACATCAGTGAAGCAAATTGAGAATTTTTGATTTTTTCTCAAATTGTGTATCTATGGAAATTTTTATGTATCTCCAAGAGAATGTAAATAAAGAGCATGTAAAATGAGAACCAGATATATTAAAAGTAAAAATGTTTTCTCATAATACCAATAGAATTGAATTATATTAATGTATTGAGATCTCAAATACAGGGAATCCTCATATAATATGATATTTCTATAACACAGTTTTGCTCTAATATGGGTTAAAAAATTATAGTAACCCTCACACAATACAATATTTTTTATAGAACATGGAAATCATTCCTTCTAATATGCATTAAAATTTACCGTAAACTTCACATATGTTATTGGGAGTACAAATTAGTTCGATCTGTTTTCAAAAGATGGCGCTGTCTGTCATGAATGTTTATAGTGACAGCTGATATCTGTTTCAGAGAGGTTAGACATCTGTCAATAATATTCAGTTTATATCGCTTTGAGATTCATACAAAAACCTTGTTTTTTACTGTGTTGAATATGTCAAATTTTGTGTTAACTAAGCAGCATTTGCTGGAGGTTTTAGTTTTCTGTTTTAATTGGAAGAAAAGTGCAACTGAAGTGCATCGAATGCTTGTGGAAGTTTATGGTGATGATGCTCCAACTGATAAATCATGTAGGGAATGGTTTCGACATTGCAAGAATGGTGATTTCAGCATTGAAGACAAGCCTCGTTCTGGACATCCAAAAAAATTCAAAGAAAAAATTCGAAGGCATTACTCAATGAAGATCCAAATCAAATGCAAGAGGCGCTTACAGAATCAATTGGAGTTGAGTGACTCAACAAGCAGTTTCCATACGATTGAAATCCATGGGAATGATTCAAAAGCAAGGCAATTGGGTGATTTATGAACTGAAACCAAGAGACGTTGAAAGGCGATTTTTTTACTTGCTAGCAGCTGATTCAAAGGCAACAAAGAAAGGGTTTTTTACATTGGTTTGTGACTGGGGATGAGAAATGGATATTCTACGACAACCCCAAGAAGAGAAAATACTATGCTATGCCTGGTCAATCGTTGCCATCGACCTCAACATCAACACCAAAGCCGAATATTCATGGTTCCAAGGTCATGCTCTGTATCTGGTGGGACCAAAAGGGTGTTGTATACTATGAACTGCTACAAGAAAGAGAATGCTTGCTCTGCTTAGAGAAGTTTGATTCTAATACATGCTAGAAGTGATTATTTCTATTTATGTATTGTAAGAAAATTTTGAATGCTATTAATGTAAGCAGAATGTAGTTTTTATATGATATACAACAAGGAAATTAAGTTAGTTTTAAATAATAATTCAGATTTTTCCAAATTGAAAATTTGGAAAAATTTTTTCATATTATCTGAAATTTTAATATCTTTTATATTTTTTCAAAAGTATTATTTCATTATTTTTTAAAAATATCTGTATATGTTTAAATTTAAAACTTTTAATATTTTCTCTGCTAATCAATTAACAGAGAGAGAGTATAGAATATTATAAAATTAATTTTTCAATTGTTAAATTTTTTCAGTAAAATTTCACATAGCTCATCTGTACGAGGTTCAGGTAAGCATTTAAATTATTTATATTAATGATATATAATCATGAAATTTATGTACCATATTTCTTGATCTTTATTAATTTTCATTTCTTAATATAATTTATGCAATATTTGAATTAATTTTTAAAATTATCTGTTTAATGTGTTTTTGATCTATTAGTTGCTTAAATATTTATCTATATTTTAAAATTTAAAGGGGAAATTTAAAGCAGCAAAAGAAGCTTATGAACAATTATTGGAGCAAAAAGATTTATCAAAGTGTGTACGAGCAGAAACTCTGAAGCAGTTAGGTATGAATTTGATTATTATTTTTTAATAGTTGATATTAAAAATTCTTATTTATAAAAATATTTTGTGAAAATTTATATATGTTATCACTTAAAAAATTTAATTTAAGTTAAATACAATATTTGTAACTCTAAAATTTTACTAAGAAAATCTTTTATTTATCTTTGTCAAACATGTTCTATTATCAGTTTAGTTTGAATTTGTTAAAAGAATATTTTTGAATTTTATTTTTGAATAGTTTTATTGCTCATAACAAAATCCTATTTTTTTTTTTTATCATGATAATGGCTTGGTTGAAATTAGGCATTTATTTCCAGTGAAAGTACATTTAAGGAGAAACTCCTTTACTTTTGGATGATAAAATTTATCAAAATCAGTAATCATGAAAATGTTAATCATTGAAAAGCTTTTCATCAATTTAGTTTGAAATTAAAAAATATTGGTTTTTCAATATTTAAAATTTATATGAAAACATTTTTATGAATAAAATAAACAATAAGTTTTGATGGAAAAAATCATTGGATCATTGCAAATATCCCATGTTGATGCTTAAGAGTGTCAATTAGCAATGATTATGATTCTAAACACTGGTATTATAGCTACAAAAGAAAATGTTATTAAACTTTTCCATTATCTATAATATGCTAACTTTTCCATTATAGCTATGTTTAATAACATTTTTTCATTATATTGATAATTTGTTACTTAATATTAAAGCTTTTTTTTTCTTATACTTTGGATTTTCAGTTCTGGAAACTATATTTCAATTAGATGAATCATCATTTTATTAAGTTTAAAAAAGTAGAAAAATAAAATATATTCTGAGCAAAATTAAGCAGCTACCAAAGTAAAATATTAAAAAAAATAGTAGTTATTGTAAAGCCAATTTAAATAAACAGAGAAATTTCGTATTATAGTGACAAACAAATATATTACTAGCAGCTATATAATGATTATTAAAATGCATCTGTATCATTTAACCAATTGAGAGCAGTATATTTTTCTATTCTTTTACAAGAACCATCTTGAATAAATTTCATATAAATTTGAATATTTTTAATTCATTTGTAGCTGATTAGTCTTTTTATTTTATAAATTTATGAAAATTTAAGAATAAAAAATTTAATACTAATAAAAGAAAATTTTTAAGCCTTTAATCATGAGATGAGGAAAAATAAATAGAGGAGATCCCATTAAATGATGATATCATTTGACAGAAATTTTTTTTGAAAAAATTACTTTATTATTCACTATCAATTAAATTTTTTGTAAATTTTTAGTTTTATGTAATAGCATGATATCTGTCAAGGAATGTATTTGGCTGTAAGAATAAGATTGTTTTAGATGTATTGCTATTAATATAGCATAAATTTTGATATATGGATTATATATTAATTTTATATGAATATTTTAGATTAATTATTATTGACTAATTTTTTTTTTAATCTCTGATTGTTTTAGACTCGATGGTTAAAGCAAAAAAGTGATTCTGAAAATAAAAAATTATGGAGGTTAGTATTAATTTTATATATTAACTTTAAATACTGAAGAAATATTTTGAAAATAATACTAAAATTATCATTTAGTTTTAGAAAAACATTGAAAAAATTATAGTTAATATTTTGCATTATATAAATAAAAATCTTGTGTGAAATTATTTATTATTATTTTATCGTCAAGCTCCTTTCATGATCTCAATTAACAAATTACCGTTAATTTGTTTAGGAAAACTGGACAAGGAGCAATGCTTTCACAGCTTTGAAGGGGTGAAACATCAGAAAGATGGGCTTTTTCCATTAACTGTTTAACATTATTGTACTATTATTTAGCTTTGCTATCGACTACAGTATAGTATTATTTAGCTTTGCTACAGTATAGTACAGAATTTCCTTTTTTAAAAAGCGCTGCATCCGGGAACATAAAAAAATGTATGTGAAAACAATACATGAATTGTAAATTAGCGCTAACTTAAGTTTTAGAGTTCCAGCTAACGAACACTGACGCCCTGCGTTAAATAGGTTTAACTGTTCCGGGTTAAAATCGAGATTATTGGGGATTGTTTGTTTTTAGAGGTATTTTCTTCAGGGTGAGTTGGGGCCCCACGAAAATCGGGGCCCCCCGCGTCGCGGGGTCTGCAGACCGTCAGCTACGCCGCTGACTTCCTCATCAGTTATGAATCACCTGCAACTCAGGTACCTCTTCGATGGTCCGAACAGATGAAAATCACCGGGTATCAGATCGAGGCTGTAGTGTAGTTCAAAATCTCCTACCAATAATATCGTAATAAGCTACACGTGCTATAGTCTGAGTGTAGTCTGACGTTATCCTGCACATTAGCATCGTATACTTCAACAAGTTGGCGATGAATTTCAGCTAGTGATATGTCCTTTAGACGCAGAAATCTGATCTCATTACGCATTTCAACGTTTGACTATGTTTCTATACGTCTTACAACTGATGTTGGCAGAGTATGGCTGACATGAAGCGCCATCTAACGATCATGCGGCAAAGCAATGGTCAACCTGTTCCGGCCTAGTGGGAAATTATAATGATATAGGAAATATTACACCCGTATGAGGTCTTATTACTACCTACTATTATAAACATCAAAATACTTCCTTCTTTCTGATAATCGATCGTCCGTTTAAAATCTATTTCCATCAAAAAATAATAATAGTATATTTTCTGAGAAATAACTAATTACCTGTACTCTACTTTTTGATGTGCAAAATAAACTGATTTATTAAATTTTTTCTTTTTGAAATTGGTGATAATTGTTTAAAAAAATGAAAATCAAGTGATTTCTATAAACATCGATCAAGCTAAACATAATCTATCTGAATATACTCCAATAAAATAATGAGAAAAAAGTATGGCTATTTTAGAAATAAGTGATAACTATGCAAGAAAATAAACTGTCTGTCTAATTTTTTGCATTAATTTTGTAGATATCATATAAAAAACAAGTAATTATGGAATAACTAATGTTACTTCTCAAACATGTCCTATATTTTTGGAATAATTAAAGAAATAAAAATATATCTCATCAAAATCGTCATCGATGACATAACTTTTTATATATTTAAGACAAACAACAATAAATTATAATAAATTTATATCAAATATTGCCATTTTTATAATAAATTTACATATCGTCATCAATAGAAACCAATGATACGAATGAATTTTATCAAATATTTTGATGCACTTAGAACGTAAGATAACTTGAAATATATGACTCAAACACCTACATGAATGATAAACTCAACAGCCGAACAGTAAAACTTCAAGAATAAAAAAAGTGCTCCAAAAACAAGTTAAATATTTTTCGACAGTCATCTGATGAAATAAGATTTCATTAGATTACTTAATACCATTATTATATGGTTACCTAACCATATAAATTAAAAATGGCGTCTTCGGTTCTTAAAAAATTTAATCACAATTTTTTAAGTCTTAGTTATAGAACGATATCAAAGTTATGTAGTTTAACTGACATAGAAAGAGAATGGAATGAAACTAGGAAAGTTCCCGAACATTTTAATTTTTTTCAAGACGTTATCAAGTTCTGGGCAGAGAAGGAAAAGGTAAGTTTATACCGTATATCTATTTAACTGTATTAATTCGATAACAAAATAAGCATTAATAGTAGGAGAGATCGATGATAGTAACAATTTTTGCTTTGTAATTATTTCACTCTATAAAAATTTCAATTTGAGAATAACAAATACGTCATTGTACAGACTATTTAATAATTTTTCACCAGTTCAAAACAAATTTTATTCGATTAAAATTAATATTAAAAAAAAATTCCTGAATAATGCCAAATTATCCTTCTGTCCAGATAGTTGAATTATCCTGTGGGCCAAGTTGCAACACTACAAAATTTCAAGAAAATAAAGCTGTATCCAAATTTTCTATACTTAAATTTTAGGATATAGCCTAATAAGTTTCAATTTAATCTTTTGATGAATAATGAGAATCACAGTTATGACAAACATAAGAAAAGATTATCAGTTATGCATTCTTCGTCACTTTCTTATCTATTTATAGCCAAGAACAGTTATCAAAAGTTCTCCCTATTATGGCTGATATAATCTTCATTACACATAAAATAAAAATACTTTTCTTCATCTGAACTGATACTGCTCGGATATTTGACGTTTGTACATCGGTACTATTGATTTAGACTGCTTTATGTTACAACCTGCCTTTTAAACCATTTTGGTTTAAATCATCAGAATTAGACTTAATATATAACAGCGAAGATAGATTAGATTATACCACTATTTTATAACATGACTACTACACAAGAATAATTACTAACAACTGAAATGGATTTATAACAACTTTTAACCAAACTGTTTTTAAGTTACGTCGCTCTTAAAACGTTTTTATTAAATCAATCGCGTTACGTTTGCCTCAGCTAACTGAGAAAACGTAGTCAGAGGGTAACCTTTACTAGGCATCTTCGTGTGAAATTTCAAAATATTTGAACAAACTAGGAGAGGGTAAGGTTATATCCAACCCGACTTCTAATCCTCGTCTCCTCTACAGTATACTTCCGTAGAAAGTAACTTAATCTATTCTGTTGAGATATAACTTGTAATATAAAATTATTTTATTGAATTAATTATGCTTACAAATTATTCATTTCCCTATCAATTAGCTTGAAAGAACTCTACCTTTTTTATAATATCATTTTTGATTATTCTACGTTGTAATAATATTATTACATAGACATTAGATGGCCGACGTTGTTTCAGGTGGATTGGTAGAGAAATGCGTAACAATGCTTGTGTTAACCTATCATGTTTGGTATAAGCAAACAGTAATTGTATTAAATCATATTTAACAAAGATTTATTAACAAATAATCCAACAAAATAATTTGTTTGAATTTAGATAAATATAGTTACGACACAATTTATAGATGGCTAGTCTAACTATTAACTTTATATTTTTCATTAAACCTATCATGTTTGGTATAAGCAAACAATAATTGTATTAAATCATATTTAACAACGATTTATTAACAAATAATCCAACAAAATAATTTGTTTGAATTTAGATATAGTTACGACACAATTTATAGATGGCTAGTCTAACTATTAACTTTATATTTTTCATATTACTGCTATATTTCTTAAATTAGAAAGTTCAATGCAACTATAAAAGTTGCATTGAACTTTCTAATTTAAGAAATATAGCAGAGTTGAGAAATATAGAAGTTGTTGAGAAAGATTTATTTTTTAATGCGATTTATTATTTGATATAATCTATTTTATCTGTCTGAAGAACATTTGATTTTGTTACTGAACGATGATAAACAACTTCAGTACATCTATATTTATGTTGATAGAAATAGATAAAAAAAAAGTTGGAGACAATGAATAAAGATACAGAAGTAGCCAATATCACTTATAGATATTTAATACAATATTCATACAATATCTAACATACAAATATTTATTAAAAATATAAATGTCGATAGATAATTGTCATCAGATATACATGAATAAGATTTATTGTTTCTTAATCATTAAACACAATTATTCAATAGGTTGTCTGAGATAAATGTGTCGGGAATTTTTCTTGCTTAATATTATTTTTAAGAAGATTGTCTGATAATTTATATTATATTCGAGTCGAATTTTTATATCAGTTGAAAATTCTCATGAAAAAATTTTATGATTTTTAAATTTTATCAGGAAAATTCCCTTTTTAATTATTAGAAGTTTCTAAATTTTAATACAGTTTTGATTGGATAGATGTCAGTTCCTTTCAAACGAATTTAGGTTTTCAGATAAAAATTCACTTCTCCATCAAGATTAAATAGATACTTTATTTATTTGTGGTCATATTATGAATATATATTTTAGTTCCAAAACTGTTTGAAATACTTGTTTTAATATACTTAGTGTAAACTGGCGAATTAGCTGTAATGGTAATAATAACGTTGAGTTTAAAAATTACATGATGATATAATAATTAAAAATACTCTTTACTCCAAACTGTCGGACAGATGGAAACTATCCTGGAAGATCCCGTTTCATATTTGGGTCCTACACCTCCAGTTTTATCAGGAGAGGTTCGGACTTGGCGTTGAATTCCATCCTTCAACCTTCTGGTTGACCTCATCGTAGAGTTGGCCAGTCTTTGACGGCTTCTACAAATGACTCCGCCAGATAAAGTATATCCCTTGTGCGATATGCCGGCTTAACTATACTAACGTAACTTTTACTCCAAACTAGCTTAGAGAATAATTGGGAGACGGTCACTTTTAGTTAGCCATCATCTGTAATGAATCAACCAGAATGATGGAGTTAAATATGCTGGCATCCCGAATCCTTCTTGAAAGCTGAAGATGTGGGACCAGGAATTGAATACGAACCTCTAACTTGATAAGTTTAAAGGCCGAGTTCAATTTAGAATCGTGATCTGCGTCATTCGGCCGATATTAAAAAATTTCTATTTAAGATAAAATACAGTATACTGTGCTATTATGATAGTCATTGTAAACACCAATCTGCTTTTATCTGAATGGACGTTAATTTTATTCAGATAAAAGCATTCTTGGTCTATTTGCCCTCATATGAAGATCTATTCACAAAATATATCAAAATATTGTAATTTAAATTTCAAATTTAAATATATATATATATATACTGTACTAACTATAATACATATATTGCTTATAAGCGAAAACATATGCACACATTTTTATCTTGATAATCAGAAATTTTGCCCTCTTCGGTCAATGTATGCTGATAAATGGGCTCATTCCTATTTTTTGGGAATTTATAACTAATCGACACATAGACACAAATACATACATTGCCTTTTATTATTATTATAAAAGATGTTGGCATTTAACATATTTTAAATCTGTATCTCTAAAAGTACTCCATTTATAATGTTTAATAATAGAATATATAAGAAAATAAAAAGTAATTTATACTTGTAAATATTAATGGTTTTATCAGATTAATAATTTAATATTTTCGACAAGATTATTAAAATATTAATAATATTATACAATATTATCGAATGGATCAAATTTAATTTGAATAGTTTGGTTTAGTGTCTGTTTTGAAAGAAATTACCATACAAATATAATTTAGTGTTATAGAAAAAAATAAAATAATAATTAAGAATTAATTTTTATTAGTGACTGATTATTTTAAAATATGTTTAATTTATAACTAATGAAATGTAATTTTTAGAATGTAGAACGAAATGGACCTCCTGCATTTTGGTATGTAGATAAAAATAACAACGACACTAAGTGGAGTTTTCAAGAACTTGTACTTCAAACAGAAAAGTAAGTTCGAAGTTGCAAAAAAAATAAAATGAAATAAAAATAAAAATAATTCGTTCTTCCATTGAAATGAAAAAATTAGATAAAAAATTATCCCCACGTGTATTATATTATAAACAAAAATTGAATCTTTTTCTATTATATGCAATTTTTGGAAAAAATTTTTCACAGAACAGCTAGTGTCCTGAAGTCTTGTGGATTAGAACGAAACGACAGAATGATTGTTATTCTTCCAAAAATACCAGAATGGTGGTTGATAACTCTGGCATCGTTTCAAACAGGTACTATAAAAACTTATTACTGTAGTAAAATTGATTATAATTAAACTTTTATTATTATATTTAATAACATATTTTACTATTACTTTTAATATTACATTTAATAACTTTTTAAATATTATTATTACATAGGATGAGTATCCCCAATCCGAAATCTTTAAATTCGCATTCATAGCAAAGAACCTTTGTATAGGAGTGAACACATAAGCAATGTTTATGCTATGAAAGATAACGAAATAATGATTAGCAAACTGTCAAACATTATCAGTGTCAGGCGTCTGTGACTGCTTATTTTCTATTGTATTGTTTACAGTCAAAAGTCTGAAAGGTCTGATAGTGAATTGTTTCTCACTTCTCTTCCATCATATCACATACAGTAAGTCTAGGGAATATGCCGCTTCGGTATATACAATGCATTATTTTAAAATAAACTGTTGTCATATTTCTCCCGACTTAATCTATTCCAAAATTCAGAAAAATTCAAATTCCTAAATATTCTTGGCTCCAAGCATTTCGGATTAGTAATACTCAACTGTATTATTGAAGTCAAAGTTTCCCAAATGATATTCCCTGAAGCGAAATTTAGGATTCCGAAAAAAGAAGAAAAAATCACTTTGCTTACAAAAATATAATACAGTAATATATAATTTTAATTTATCAGAAATAAAATTATATAGTATATTTACTAATAATTCATCTCTCTAAATTAAATTTCGAAGATTTAATTTATATTATTTCAAATTATTTGGCTTTGAACCGTTTTTCATGTATACACTGGAAAAATATTAAGAGGTTCCATAATATTGTACACATTATGAAAGAGTCCGTGATCAAATTAAATTATAAAACGCTGATCTAAATATTTGATAGAAATTTGGAAATAAATCCAAAATATTCACCGTGATATTTTCGGAAAATTAGTAATAAAAATGGAACGCAGAATAGATTAAAATATGTACTGTACATCTACAAAATCGCCTCTCATTCTATCTATAAAAGTTAAATATTTAACTTTTTAAATAAAATATTTATTAAATAATTTGAAAATTAATTAAAAAAATAAATCTGTGGGTCGGAGGTATAGGGCACTATGTCCATTTGTGGCCAAAATGAGTTATTGGCACAATCATATGGGTTTCTCGTCCTCTATCCACAGGTATATAACATTATGTCCTATATCAATAATTAGGTGGAGTTATACAAGTATACAACACTATGTCCTACATCAATAATTGGTGGAGTTACGGTGCTTTTAAATAACACGTGTCCATAAGGGAGAACAACGTAAAACAACTTCAAACTGCTCTCCTGTAGTTCATAAGGGAGAACAATGTAAACACCTTCAAACTGCTCTCCTGTAAAATGTAGTAAATGTGACATAGTGTCTTATACTTCTGACCCACAGAAATAGATTCATGTTTGATAACGTTTACGGAAAATTTATAGAAAAGAAATTTATCATTTTGATGGTAACACGAAAATTCGCAAAATAGCGTATGCAAAATGCAATCAATATACAATAAAATAATATAAAAGTTAATAAATATCGATAAATCAGTTGTTTGATTCTTTCGGTTATTCAATTTTATGTTTTTATGAAAATTCAAAAATGGTCGAAATCGATTAATTACTATTACAATTATTATAAATGCTATTTGATTATTCTCTAGTATATATTCAATTAGTATTCAGTAAATTTCATTGAAATCGAATTAATTATTTTAATTATGTGATATATCGATGAACGAATCTAATTCGTATACCATTCTGGAATGGAAAGACTCAAAATTATATCTTTAAAATCAAAATTTATTCTTCTATCTTAAATATGTTTGTATATTTAATAAATAGAAACGTTACAAAAACTGTCAGTTATAATTTCATTAATATAATGATTGTTTTTTAAAAAATTATAATCATCATACACCAGGTCTTCTATTTATGAAAATTCATAGTTAGGAATGTGAAATTTCATTTTCAAATTTCGCGATATTTCAAGAATTATTCGATAATTTTAAATAATATGAACCAGAATGCTCTAGAAATCAATAATATGTAAAATTATACAGTTGGTTATCTTATTACGGCAATATTTCAAGATGGCGGCGATTACGCAAAATTCTATCACTTTATAATCGGAACTTTTTGTTTAAATCTGTGAAATAAGAAACTTCAAATTGATACAATTGTGAAATATATTAAAAAAACAGTATATAAAGTTATTTCAGAAGTTTTCGGGGACAAATAACAACGATATATGAAGGGTTAAGAACGAAACTATTTACAAATTATATTCGTATATAGTTAATATAGTATATAGTATAATTAGAGAAGTGTGTTTATTTTATTTATTAATAATAATTAATTTTATTTATATATAAACATGAGCTCCCGACAGTTGTTTTTAAATTTTAGCTGTTACTGCTCTTGTAGTCTATTTAATTTAACAATATATTCCCATTTGACATCTCCTATTTTTGAAGTTATAATCCTTTTTTCTGATAGTGTGTTTCTCGCTAGTTTCAACACGTGACATGGATCTAAAAACACAGAAATATCTGTTCCAGTCACAGGATGTTTAAATGATGATTTAAATCAGTCAAGATTTTGCATACATAAATTGCATCCCAATTGCTTTAAAGTCTAGATATTTACAACTGTACCATCAAAAGTGAGAGAATGTATGGTAATTCCTATCTCATGCAACTTTTCCAAACACTTTTTGTAATTTGCCTGGAGAATGGCTGATATTTTATTAATAAAAAAGTAAGTAATTACCATTTAGTGACACTATCATAAATACTAAAGCTTCTGTAACAAATTCTCCAGAATCAATATTAACTATACCTCCAAAGTCAACAAAGCCCACTATTTTTATCAAGACTTGAATTAAAGAAAATTTGCTTTCTAATTGACATGGAATCAAACATCAATGCACAATTTCTTACATATGGCATATTGTCAATTTCTTGTTTTAAATAACTGAACACTTCACCAAGTAATTCTGGATGACATTTCACTGATGAAAGCCAGTTTTTGATTGTGGAAGAATGTGGAAGTTGCAAGAATTGTCTCACATATCTAAATGCCTTGGGTGAATGGAAATATAAAGTAAGGGCAAATTCCTTCATAGTTTTGCTATACCATCAGCCAGAAGATTGTTTTGAGTCTTTCAACTGCTGTATAAGTATCTCTAAAGGAAATCCACTAAAATGTTTTTGTAAGATATTTTGAAGATTATCTGTTGTGCAATTACTTTTTCTTAAATTACTTATAAGATCATTCATAGACTGAATTTTCAATTGTCTTCTTCTGAGCTTCTGCTGGAGAGTCCTCACCTTTTTTCTCAATGTTACTACTGTAGATGATGATTGTACCTCACTGCTTCCATTTGAGCTGTCATTCCCTCCCATGTTAGTAGCTTGTGATCTTTCATTCTACAATAGTAAAAACTAGAATATTAAAACTTTTTATATCATCAATGGATTTCATTACATAACTGCAAAGTATTGTATAAATATTATCAGGATATGCAAATTACAAAACAAACCTGTTGAGCAGTGGTTGTTGAAGTTGAAGAATCCAATGCTGATCTGACCAATATTCTTCTGGAATTCTTTTTTTTATTAAACAGCTTGGAAAATCAAATATGGAAGGGACTGCATCTTCCTTCAATAGTTTCCTTTTTGCACCTGGCCTTAGTTGATAGCAATCTTCAGTAAAATGTTTACTGTAAAGCCGGCTATAGTTTCCTGGCTTCCAGTTTTCTCGTCTTATAGCAATAATCCATTTAGAATATTTTACTTGAAATAAAAAATTATTAATAAAAGCTTTGAGAATTTTTGAAATTGTATATTTAATCTTTATATGAAAAGAATGTCGAGTTGTCAAACTACATCACTAATTAAAATTTTCGAATATAATTTTTCAAATTTAAAAATTTGCTGTATATTAGAAATATAAACTATTGAGAAAAATGACTTGGAATATAGTGGTTTACTTGAATAATTCTCAAATTTACATCGAATATTATGCTTGAAAAAGAGATAATTAAATAAGTTACAAAATCTTTCTTCCAACTTTTACATTTGTGTTTTTTTTTCTTTTTTAGGAATTTTGAGTGCGCCAGGAACTACTCAATTAAGAAGCAAAGACATACTTTATAGAATTAATTCTATTGGAGCCAAATGCATAATTGCAGATTTAGAAACATCGGAAAGAGTTGATCAGGTCAGATTCACTATTATAAATTAATAAATAACGATTAACATTTAATAATAGTAATTCAGAATTTCTTAACCTTCTTTATGCAATTCTACTTAAAAAATTTTTGTTTTGCAACATCAACTTCATAAAATTTATAACATTCAAATTTTTTTAACATAGTCCATATACGGTATGCGTATTTAAGTTTAAAAAAGTTTAATTATGCAGTAACTGATTTATTTAAATTTTTAAAATTAGAATCGGCCAGATAGCCACGTGGCCAAATTGTGGTTTACTTGCCCTGGAGGATCCTGCTTCAAATTCTGGTCCCATGTCTGCAGTTTTTTAAGACAGATCCAACAGAAGGATGAGATTCAACGGGCCAGTCCCGTTGAATCTCATCCTTCAACCTTCTAGTTAATCTGATAATGAGTGTTGGCCAGCCTCTAACACTCTACGAACAACCGTTACCAGATAAAGTATATTTCTTGTGCGATATGGCGTCTTAATTACACTAGACTAACCTAGTTTAAAATTACACACTACTTGAAAGAATTGAGATGGTGCCAAGAATATTATACATATCCCAATCGTAAAACAATACAAATAAATTAATTTGGGAAGGCTTTACATTTGAAATCTGGGTTAATTGGCACAATGGTCTTCAATATCTTGCGCTGTCTATTTTCATCTTATTATCGTTCGTAAGATTACTGAAAAACCAATTTTAAACAAAAAATATTCGTTGATTTTGATATTTTAATTTTGAATTATAATTATAGTGGTACCTCGACTTTCGAACCGTTCTAAATACGACCGTTTCGAGACACAAATATTTTTCATATCCCATTTTGCTTCTAGATACGAACCATGATGCTTTTTTATATAATATTTGTAAATATTTTCTATAAGTTCTCTTAGGCTTTAACTGGCGTCGCGAGTTAAAGCCTAAGAAACAAAAAGAAGAAACTGAAACAAAATTAAACAAAAGAAGCAATTGAAACTGAAATAAAAGAAGCAATTGATGACAACAAATCAAAAACCGAACTACAAAACCAGTCACAAGAAAATTGATTTATTTTTATTTAATGGAAGATGATTTTTATACAAGGCATGTAAAACCAAAGATTTCAAAAATAAAAATAAAAAGTTTACACAAATACATAGTTTTTTAATTATTTAAAAAAATTCTAAATCCGGGAACGGATTAATTGATTTCCCATAACATAAAATAGAAAACTGGTTTCAAGATACGAACTTTTCGAGTTATTAATCGCGACTAGAAAAAAATTAAGTTCGTGAGTAGAGATACCATTGTATTTCGATTTGATTAAAATATTAATCGAAAATACTCTTTTCGTCAATTTGCGTTTTATCACTGTAAACATTTGAAAATTTCTTTCCAGATGGAGGTCAGCATTTTTTAAATTCTGCGAAACGGGTCTTAAAATTTTTTCAGTTCATCACTGCCCCTGTCTACACTAAAATTTTTATATTGAATTTCTTAATTATTGTTTTGAAAGGAAAAACGATCTGTTGTAACCTAGGTTAAAATATAAATCTTGTTTAATCCATCATCTTATACAGTGGTGCCTCGCAATTCGACGTCCCGCAATTTGACAATTGAGTTTCGCGTGATGGCGCATGCGCGTGCATGGAATTGTGTGATGTCATTCGCTATTTGTCAGTTCTTTTTGGGCTAAGTTGGTGTTTATCCGTATTGTTTGTGTTAATTTTCAATTCTACATTTTTCAGAAAGTAAAAAATTTGTAATTATTATTATTTTTTGAGTGAAATGTAAGGATGGGTTCAAAGAGAACTGACCAGAGGAATAATTCCGAAAAGAAGAACACTCGATTGGGCAAAGAGACAGAGAAAAAAATTGTAGATAAAGTGCAGAAAGGTAGAACAATTAAAATGTAAAAAAAAAATGTAGATAAAGTGCAGAAAGGTAGAACAATTAAAATGTAACTCGAGTATAGCGTTTCTAGGACAACTGTCGCAATGTTTTGGAACAGATAGAGAAGATTATGGGTGTTAGGATGTCTGCTGGAAGACTTCATTCCAACATCCAAGGGCTAATAAAAGTGTGTTGTGTATAAAATAGTTTATTTTGTAATTTAGTGTGTTATACAATGGTGTCTGCTGGAAGACTTCATTCCAACATTCAAGGGCTAATAAATTGTGTTGTGTATAAAATAGTGTTTTTTGTAATTTAGTGTGTTATACAATAATAAAACACATGTAATATTCTTGTGTTTTTTGTAATATAGTGTGTTATACAATAGTAAAACACATATATAAAGTAAATAATATAGTGTATATTTCTCACCTCAACCGTTAGGGGAGTGGAATAGAGACCGATAACCAATTAATCTATTTTACATAGCCTTATATGGAAAATATTGTCCCGCAATTCGACAGTTTCTCTATTCGACATTAGTTCGGCGACGGATTACTGAAGAATTGCGAGGCACCACTATATTAGTATATGCATGGACTTCACTTGTTTTAAGATATTTTTATTAAATATTTCTGTTAATTAAATTATATCACCGTGAGTTTTCAATTAATCTCAAATGTTGAAGATTTTTTCTATCAACCTCAAAGTGAAATTTTATCATCGTCATTTAATATTTTTTAAAGTTAATGGATAAGATAAAAATTAAATTATATTATATTATTAATCATTAAATTTTTTAACGAAAAAAAACATTTAAATCTTTTAACTAAAAATTGCAACTAAACTTTTTTCGAAATTTTTAGATAGTTAAGGACTGTCCGTCATTAAAAATAAAAATTCTTTGCTCCGAAAACAAGTGAGATTTTTTTCTTAATTTTTTTGTTTAGATATTTTTTCTTCTGTAAACAATTTATAAAATAAAAATCACGACACATTTTATGATACTTATATAAAATTCAATTTTTCAGAGCCAAGGAAGATTGGATAGATTTCAAAACTAAACATCAAAATTTGTCTCCTTTGGAAGAGGTTAAATGTTTATAATTTAGTTTTTATCATAATTATTTATATATTTATGAGATATTATATATTTTAAGTGTGTTAAAACTAAAATAGACGATCCTATGATTATATATTTCACAAGTGGAAGCACTGGATATCCGAAAGCTGTTCATCATGTTCATGAAAACGCTTTTGCATCATGTATATTTCGTAAGTAAGTAGAAAAATAAATATATATATATTACGATAAAAGTGGTGATTATGAATAATCGCCGATTATTATGCATAATCACCAATCATCTTGGTAAGTTTGATAAATTTTATTAAATTCCTCACTTTTATCTGCGATTTTACATAATTCCCAAATGTTGTTGGTAATTTTAATAAATATGCCAGAATTTCTCACTTTTCCGACAATTATGCATAATTCCAAAATGAGTTTGGTAGGTTTGATAAACATCACTAAATATATTACTTTTAAAGCGATTTTTGTATAATTTTCAAAATATAGTTCATAAATTTGATAAATATCAAGAAATTTTCATTTTTTTGTTGTTTTAATAATTTAATTATAGGGTTACTGTTGTTTCACTTTCACAACACCCTCAGTACTCATTCATCTTTAATATCGATTACTATTCGTGTGTAACATCGAATTGTCCCCTTGGGGCGTGTGCCCCGAGGTTCCCAACGTGGAGCACACGTCCATAGAGGGCAATTCTAGAATGAGTTATTAGCAGTGAATTTTTGCATTTGTTATGGTTCTACGGGCATCATATACAGTATATAATTATATATTGTGACATATACATTTTTAAAATTAAAATCGAAATGTAAAGGGCGGAAGAACGAAAGGATAGTTGATATACTGAGGAAGAAATTACTAAGAAATAAATGTGAGGAAAACTTATAAATGAAACGCACTTTGATGACTATATATTATTTATGATATAAGTACATACATTTATGTATCCACTCCTTTTAATAATAATAACCGTGTGCCCATAATAGATACTTTTTATTTTCTTCTAAGATCGCGTCAAACTTGTTTTAATCAGAATATACGTGCGGTCAGCTGGTGACAATGGAAAGAGGGAAAGCCCGCTAATAGAAGAGTGGTGAGAGGGAGGCAAAGATTTACTCCTTACTTTCCTTTGTCACCAGTTGACCGCCATGTACATTCTGATTAAGATAAGTTTGGCGCTTCTTAAAAGAAAATAAAAAGTATTTATTAGGGCACATAGTTATTATTATTGAAAGGAGTTGATACATAAATGTATGTACTTATATTATAAATAATTTATAACTATTAACGTGAGTTCCATTTTATAAGTTCTCACAATTATTTCTTAGTAAGTTCTTCTTTAGTACTTCAACTGTCCTTTCGTTCTTTTATTTTTCTCTTACATAGATGCCATGTTCTTTGAAAGCTTGTTTAGACTAAGTTAATGGCGTTTTAGGTTTCCTCCACCTGAATAGGAATTCACTTTTTGAATAATCAAAATTATATATCACAGGAGGTATCATGATTTTAGAGAAGCTTATGTGAGACATGGTCGAAAAAAGGTTTTTTTTGGTCAACAGATGATGCCACATTCCATTCTCTAAGAATGAAACAATCCCTTCTACAGGCTGCCTACCCCTGCGGAAGGGTCAGCCGGATTGTGGAGGAAGGTGATCGATGGGCCGGGCCCGGACTCCTTATAAATATTTTCAAGGCGCGGGATCCAAGACTCGAATCATGGTCCTCCAGAGTGGAAAGTCGAAGCGTTTCCACAAGGCCAATCCGACTGACTAAAAAAGAAAAGGGTGGGAATCACTGCTCTAGCTGTTTCAGTACATTTTCAACGTCGTCTTCTATAATCTTCCATACACTCCTCGCCAAACCAAATCTGCGACTCTTTTCAAAGATTCTTTTGAAAGTCGTCTCGAGGATATGAGTTTGGATGTATGCATCTACATTTAAGGGCAAATCGATAGCTCTGATATGATTTTTGTGGTAAATTGTTGCAATTCCATCCCAAGTCATCACATAGGGAATTATTTTACTTGGCACTTATACATCACGTTCAGTTTATTTCCCATTAATTGAATTTCCTCATTTTTTTCATTTTCATTTTTTATTGAAATCTGAATCACAAATCAAGATTTGTTAAGAAATCTTGATTTATGATTCCGATCTCAATAAGCCATATAATATTTCTTCTTTTATCCCTCATATACAAAAGTATCGGCTTATCATGCTCAAGTTTTACACACAAGGTGGGTCAGGCCTGATGTCAACTCTGATTTCCGCACCTTCATTTCCGATTATTTCTTAAACCGAGTGAGATCTTATTTTCTTTGACCACTTAAAGCCGAATTTATTACATAAATGAAAATGAATGCAGCGAACTACTTCATTACGAGAATGCATTATTTATCATATTTACCATCCTAGACTGGCTATTGTGCATAATGTCTGGTAAATTTTATTAATTAAGTAAGATTTATCATATTTGTCACTACTGTATTGGCGAATATGCACAATCACTGGTAAATGCGATTAATTCGCAATATATGAAATAAATCTATCACTTTTATCAAAATCATTGGTGATTATGTATAATAACCGATTATTATACATAATCACCGTATTAATTACTTTTACCATAACATATATATATATATATATTCTTGTCAGAAATGTAAAATTTATAAATTAAAACATGTAAATTCTCTCAACAAATAGAGAGAGAAATACTTTCGTGTCAGATTAAAATTTTGCTTTTCATTTTCTTAGATATTGGTTAGATCTTCAACCGACTTCCTTGATGTGGAGTTTATCTGATACAGGATGGGCAAAAACAAGCTGGGGATCGTTATTAAATCCTTGGTCGGCGGGTTCTGGAAATTTTATTCACCATTTTCCACAATTCGATCCAGAAATGTGCTTAAACGTGAGTTAAATACTTTATATTTGTAAAAGTAGTAAGGCTTTAAAGTGTTTAAGTATAATTATAAGAAAGGGTATAATTATTTTTCACTACTTGGACAAAAAAATTTCGCTAGACTTCGAATTTACAGGCTACTTCAAAAGTTCATACATGGGAGTAATTTTATTTTATTTTTAGATGCAGTGGTCCATCTAAAAAAAAATTAATGATATGTTCATTTTAAAGGATTTTTCTTTAGTAAAAAAATGACTAGGAAATTTTTTTGTAGTTTTATCTATATTTTTAAAATCATTTTCATACTATATTATTTAAACATCTCAATATAAATTATAGTAACTACGCAATTATAATGTAAAGCTTATTTGTGATTTTAATGCAGATTTTACAAAATTATCCCATAACGAATTTTTGTGCACCTCCAACTGCATACAAATTTCTGGTCAAGAAAGAATTAAAAAACTACAGATTGTCCCACTTGAAACAATGTACGAGTGGCGGAGAGAGTCTTGTTAGTAAATTTTCTATTTTAGCATCAAAAACATTCTTTATTTAATACTTTTAAGAATGTTTTTTTTTTCTTCAGACTAAAGATTTACTGGTAGGATGGAAGAAGGAAACAGGAATGACGATTTACGAAGTGTATGGACAAACTGAAACAGTAAAAATATATTTATTTAAGATCACAAAGATAAATTTGAATTATTTTATAATTAAAAAAACTAAAATGTTAAATTTGTATTTTAGGCCTTACTTTGTTCCACTTATCACTGTATGAATATAAAAGCCGGATCGATGGGATTACCACCGAATGGAATTGAATTAACAGTATGAAAAATTATGTAAATCGTCTTTTATATTAATTTAAAAATATATATTATGCAAAATAAACTGTTATATATATATAGATCGTAAACGAAAAATATGAAGAATTACCACATAATGAAGAAGGAGAAATCGCTATTAAACTGAAACCGAATTATCCTCTTGGAATATTTAGGGAGTATATTGTAAGTAACATTACAGAATTATTAAATACTTTTTTAAATTATCAAAAGGAAAATAAATTTATATAACATGTAATGTCTTTATTATTTTGTTTAATTTCTTGCGAATCAAAAAAATTTCCAGTTTTCGTCTATACTTCTTCAATTTTCTTTTAATCATATTAATGAAATACGACAATAATTGTCTTATGGAAATAGTATGAAGACACGAATACAACATTAATTTACTGTAATATGAATTTATTTGTCATTTATTATGAATACAATAACAATTGTAATATTCATAATAAATTAGGATTAATTTATTACGCTACGGTGCCACCATCTATTGGATTAATAATTAATTATTTTAAATTTAAGCTAAGGTGGCGCCAGCTCTTATTTAATAATTAAACTATAACTTTTTGTAATATTTTCCTGAAATTTAAAAATTTGCGTTGACTTGAGTCGATCTTCCGATTACCGTTCTGATATCTTATTCAACCTAACTAGGGGATTATTTTATTCATATGTTTCTAAAATGAGTGTAAATTATTTGCTATAAAATATTTTTTTTTGGTCACTTGCATATCTCTACTTAGTTTTAAAAATTATCACTTGAATTTAATATTTGCCCTTGGATTTCCATATCTCTCACTTGAATTTAATATTTATTTAGATGTTTAATTTGTTAATTGCCACATGGATATACTGTTTTGTCCCTTGAGTTTAATATTTACGACTCCGATTTAATATTTGATAACTGGCTCCATTCTTTATTACATGTATTTATTGTGTATAAGGAATTATTATTAATTTATATTAGATAGATAATGTTATTACGCCAAGAATTACTATTTTGTTTATTTAAATGAAATGAAAAAAAACTTCAGCCTAATAGTTATTCCTACTGTATGTTTGTCAGTGCCAGATTAACATAGTAGGAAAAGTAGCATTTGCTATGAGCCCTGCGCCAATAAATATATACATAATTTTTTGGTCATCTAATACGAGCGTTAAACCAATGATCTTGTGATTTATGCCTTATTTAGCGCCTTTTTATTTGGTATCATGAAATTGTGAGAGAACGAGCATAAGAAGATGACTTATGTGACTCCGAACATAAACTTCTGCGTGAAATATTGATAGATACATTCTATATCATCAACAAATTTGCTCATGCTAAATATAGAAAAATTAATATTTAAGGTTGACTCTGTTGTTATATTTGATAATGATAATTATTATGCAAATTAATAATGCATGTGTTCAAATATATTTGCGTTGTTTTACTGTTTTTTTATTGTATTTTTAATAGAGCTCCTTTCCTAATATATGTTACAGGCCCCGCACTAACTTAATCCGGCACTGATATTTGTAGAAATATTTTTTGAAAATACTTGGCAATCACACTGTGCAGCCAGAAAGTTGCCATCATTAGAAAAAATAACATTATAGCTACTGAATGAATTAAATTTAAATTCTTCGAATGTTTCAAATGAATCTATTTTTATCTCTTAATGTTTCAACTTTTTTTGAAGGAAATGTATTAGTTGTGTTTGATGACGACGATATATATTTAATCTGTTTTTTCATCTTAGACCAATTGTAGACATTTGTCCAAACATCTAGTGTTACAGTTGGTTCTGTTTTAAATATCTTCAACCCATTACTATAATTTTCAGACAATTGTTTAATGTATTCAAAAATTAAAGTTATGAAATGAGATACTGTCCATTGTTCTCTTAGTGTAGCTTCTTGTTAAATCACCTTATCGAAACCTTCTTAGTGCTGGAAATAATATTACAAATGCTTTCGAACCAGTTACCATTGTTTTGAATCCATTCTCTGGTAAAATATGAAGTATGAATAACCATGGCGAATCATGCACAGTGCATATAGACTAAGTCGAATATTAAAGTGAAAACTTTTATATTGAAGTAGCAAGCATTAAATCTAGTAGTAGTAGTAGTAGTAGTAGAATAGGGAGGTGCGTGTTTCAGCCCAAGCACTGCGACCATCATTGGTCTATTGTGCACCCCCAATCAACTCATCCCAAAAGAAGGCCTGTCTTAGTAACAAACGACAGTATATTCTTTAATGGGACAGAAGCAAGATCCTCGGGAACAGAAAAATACATCCCCAAGAGATCACGCCTAAGCATTAAATCTAAGTAGCAAATATTAAAATTCGAATGGAATTTTTTTTTTTCGTTATTTCATAGCGCAGGAATTAATGGCGAAATTTTTTTTTCATTTTTTATTGCAATAGTAATATGTTTATAACGTTACACATATAGCAGAACAATTATTTATATTAGCATTTGCAATTTTTTAAGTGATATTCTTGAATTAAATTTTTTGCATTTCGATTTATTTTTATAGCGTTTTAATAACACCCTTTCTAAATTAGCCAAATTTTACCCTTAGTGAACTATTTTTGAATCAAATTACTAAATTAACGATATAATGAATACGACAATAATTGTTGTATTCATACTATGTGGCAAATAAATAACTTATCTTTATAGGAAATTTTGTGCATACAATATTTAAACTTTCGAATATATGATTTATTTGGGAACTTTTCAGTTATACAGATAATACAGAGTATCTATAAACTCCTATTTTAAATTTTAATAAACTAGATTCTGAATGAAATAAAAATAAATTGTAAAATGGACTAGAAAGTAAATTTATTCCAGCTTTGGCATTCTTAATTTTATGATTGTTGTTTTTCGGGATTGTATCTCATAAGATTCAACAATTTGATATTCCTCTATTGAAGACATTTGGTTTAGTAAAGATGGATTATCTGAATAAATAGATTAACTTTTCCATAAATAATCATTATATTATTAATAGTCAAACGTGGCTGGCTGACAGGATGCCTTTTTTCAATTGAACTACTGTACCGATTTCTATAAATAGGGAATCTTTAGAAAGGTCTAATTTTTGGATGTCTGCGACACCCAAAATTATTTCTTGTTATAAATGTGGCTGGCTGACAGGATGTCCTTTTTCAATTGAACTACAGTACTGTACCGATTTCTATAAATAGGGTATCTTTAGAAAGGTCTAATTTTTGAATGTCTACGACACCCAAAATTATTTCTTGTTATTAATAATTTAAAAATTAAAGAATAAAAATTATATTGAGATTATAGTTTCTATAAAAAGACAGAATTCTCAGATGGTGCTGCAATGTAATAATAGATAAAGCTCTGTATATGTCGTCTGCTTACTCGCCGCCATTTTTCTCTTTCCTGATTTCAGTGGCAATTGAATCTACACGTTAAAATGTGATTGCTTTACTTTTGGTATTGGTTGGAAAAACAAAATGAAATGGAAATCAATGGGATAATTCAAATCATCCAAATGCTTTGATTTAATCATACGCACACTTTTTTTGTAAGAATACAAAAGAAAATAAAAACACTCAGAAGTAGAGAAATATAACGAATTTTTTAGCAATAGTTTCTACAAAGAAAATTTATTTTAATTTCTGAAATTATTTTTTTTTCTTATATCAATGTTTTAAGTATAAAAATTCAAAATAAAATGTTATATCAAGTATAGTATTAAAAATTACTATATTTTTAATACTATACTATATTTTACTATATTTTGATTACATTTTGAAATTTCAAACTCAATATATAAAAATCCAAATTACTATTATTTCCTGTATATTTTATTCAAAGGTTGAATTGATTTAAAACACAAAGGTTAAAATTCTTGAAAAATCACTAATACAAAATTCAAAATATGTATTATAAAGCTACCTCCTAGTTGAACAAAATGTGTAGTCTATGATGAACAAATATCAATGTGAAACTTTCTAAAGCTATTTTTCCTAAGTAAAATTTATGCCATTAATTGAATATTTATTCCCAGATACTTATTGTGATGAATTTTACATAATTGCATTATGACATAGGGTAATCCATATCTGAATTTTTGCATTAAATAGAAGAGCCTATTTTATAATAATATATTTTTACATTGAATTATATTTTATATTATTTGTTTTTGCTTAACTTAATAAATTACTTTATCTTAGATTTAACATATTTTATTGATGCAAAATAATATATTTAATCTCTATTCTATGAATAAAATAATGGTAGAAGAATGCTAAATGATTAAATATAAAGACATAATTTATATAATATATCTATTCTATTTTGATATACAATTTCCTTTATTAAAATTATATAATCAAACATTTTAAAAATATTTTTTCCCTTTTCTCAAAATATAAATTTAAATCCATAGGTAAAATCAAATTTTTCTTCTTAATTTGTAAAAGTTATCTAATAAAATTAGAAAAAAAAGACATAATTATTAATTAAAAATTTTATTAATTACAAAACCACAGGAGGTAACTACTATCCTTTATGAGTATATATAATTCTGATTTGATCTTGACTATAATTCATTTTTAATATATGAATTAATTTTAGTCAAAAAACTAGAACCCAAAACTCTACATTAACAGGTATCTAAAAAATTTAATAAAAAAGCCAGTTTCTTTATTCTATCAACACGTAAAATTGATTAAAAATAGATAATATTAAAATTTACTTATATAGTGCAAAACTATCTGTTTCATTATATGATAAAGTATAATTTGCCGTATTTAGCATTGAGAGCTTCGTATGGTCAAAGACGAAAATGGCGGAATGAGTCACGTGACATATCACTATCCAATGGGCAGCGGTAAACTGGGGAAAAGGAATGCGGTATTTTCTATATCTAGAGCTTTAATAATGGATGCCATTTAAGATTCTCTCTTGGATTCCGTAAACGAATTCGGAGGTGTTTTTCGTCGTATATATAGTATTATAAAATTAAATCAAAAGATAATATTTCCGTTCATTTATATGAGCTGATAATTTCTAGTATTAGTTAATTGGAAAATGTCCCTGAAGGGGCAGAAAAAAAAATTGAATATACTTGAGGTATCAAACCTCGAAAAGAAGTGGACAAGCCTCAGAACAGTGCGGTAGATTTTCTCAGTATAATGCAAGTCTTCGAAATGCCGCCCCTTAAATATCAAATTGTATTTTGATTTCGCTGTTTATGCTGCCCCGTTACTATACCGCCTGATGCGGCCTGCCTCTCTGTATCATAGTACATGGCGCTGACAAGCATCAATACGAAACGTACAAGACTTAAAATCAATTTTTAAAGCTGAAGTATACTTTAACCTCTGAACTTGGAAAAAATCTCTTCACCAAAAAAAGTATATTCCGCAGCATAATGTGCCAAGTGTAAAGAAAATCGTAGAAACCTCGATGTTTCGAAAAATTTCGTCAAATTTTACATTAAATAAAATCCGCTCTAAACAACATTTTTGAAAACGAAAAAAAGATCCACCGAGATATTCAGTCGCAGAACAATGTCAGAAAATTTCAGCAATTTTACGCAAAAATTGAAGCATGTATAGGTTGTCTAACATGTGAAAATTCGACATATATTTTTCTTTACAGTACGCTTACAATACAACATATCGCGACGAGTTATATACCACATTGTTCCGCGCGTTAATACGAATCGATTGTTACTATTCACGTCGAAATCGGATAAATAATAAGTCCACAAAACACCAAATTATGTTTGTGTAACGGCACACTTACAGTATAATTTAAGTCAACGTATTATACATCAGATTGTTCGCCTCACTAAGTCGAATCGAATGATACCATCCGCGTTAAAATCCGAGCAATATTGACCGACTTATTAAGTCCCGAATGCGACGTTTATGAAAATTTCGAGGTTTTTGGACCTTTGTGAACCCCACTATGGTTTTTTGAAGCCAAACTTTTTGCACATCTTACACGCATCCAAACGGTCATTTAAAAAAAAAGTTCAAGTATATCGGCCCAGTACTTCCTGAGAAACACTACCGTCAGTACTCCCCCGTAATGGTAAATGAAGGTGTCAAGTATAATGATACCATCCGCGTTAAAATCCGAGCAATATTGACCGACTTATTAAGTCCCGAATGCGACGTTTATGAAAATTTCGAGGTTTTTGGACCTTTGTGAACCCCACTATGGTTTTTTGAAGCCAAACTTTTTGCACATCTTACACGCATCCAAACGGTCATTTAAAAAAAAAGTTCAAGTATATCGGCCCAGTAGTTCCTGAGAAACACTACCGTCAGTACTCCCCCGTAATGGTAAATGAAGGTGTCAAGTATATTTGAGGTAGCGCGGTAGAGCTACCTCTAATATACTTGACACCTTCATTTTTAATTAATAGTCATTAGTAATTAATAGTCAAACGTGGCTGGCTGGATAGATGTCCTTATTTCGGTCAAATCACTTTACCAATTTCTTTAAATAGGGTCTCGTTAGAAAGGTCTAATCTTTGGATGTCTGCGACAGCCAAAATTATTTGTTATTATTAATAATTTAAAAATTAAGGAATAAAAGTTAAATTAAAATTGTAATTTCTCTAAATAGACAAAATCCGCAGGTGGCACTATAAAAAAATGGCCGTCATTTAATGATTCCGTGTATGAGTTCGAGAAGTTTTTCGAGTGATGATCCAATGCTATAAGATTAAGTCAAAGGTTTCCGCTCATTTACATGTATATGAGCGGGAAATTTCTAGTTGGAATAAATTAGCTTTTTGGTGCGTTTTATAGAATCAGTATTCTTAAATTAGCCAAGTTTTAACCCTAGTGACCTATTTTTGAATTAAACTATCAAATTAACGATTATTTATTAATTATGCTATGGTGCAACCATCTCAATAATTATTTTACATTTAGGCTAAGGTGGTGCCACCTCTTATTTAATAATTAAACTATAATTTTTATTACACTGACGGAAAAAAAAAATCCCAACACCAAGAAAGACTTGTGTTAGATAAACAAAATTTGGTAGGCGTGTTTATACATCTGAAAGATGACATCGATTCAAATTTCGCGCTTT
>AYEL01023512.1:0-28149 GCA_000484575.1 Olivierus martensii
AAAATATATAAAAACAAGTGAGATTCATACACAAGAGTATCACAAAAAATATTATAGTTTCATTTCATTATGACAAACATATATTCAAAACTAATTTGTTATGTATAATATTTAAAAAGAAAATATATATATGTATTAAGAAACTAATATTTTTTTGATTTTTTAAATCTGTGAAATAAACATGATATAAACTTATTTAAAAATAAATAAAATTTTAAAATGTTTATATATAAATATTCATTTAAAATATTTCTGTGCAAAAGGATCTTTTTACTTATTCTCAATCAACAAATTGAGAAGTTCGATGGAAAAAAAGTTGTTAGACCTATATCAGAAGAAAAAATTTTTTCTTGACATAAATAGAGAAGACAGCATGATCTCATTATATATTTATTTATCTGTAACATACGCTTTTAGAAAAAGTAAGCTGAAACTTTTAAATTTATTAAAAGTGTATCTACTTTTATAAAAAATGCGACTGGTTTTTTTTATATTTTAATTTATAAATAAAGATTATCTTAAAATAAATAGCATTAAAACTAACATTGTGTAAAATTCCAGAAATGATTACTTGAAGCAATCAATTTTCTATTAAAGATATTTATCTTTAGATGATCAAACATATACCTAGTTTGTTTCGGTATATGCCTAGTTGACCATGGAGTGGATTGATTGCTTTTTCTATATATTCTGTAATTACCTCTCTAGAAGGTAGTGCAGTCGCTTTTCTTATCAATGATAATCTTAAGGAGTAGATTCTTAATTTCTGACGCGTCAGACAAGCCGATATGCATATTAACATGGCGTGATGTCGATAAACAAGAAAAGTTCTCAATTATTTACCTTCCTAAAAGAATTTTCTTATCGAAAAACTTTATTTTTTTTATTGGTTTCAAGTACGTGTGGCGAAAACCAAAGAAGAATTAACATGGTATATCCGTTTTGGAGCAAAAAGTGTAGTTCAGATTCGCAGTTGAGTTTCAGCAATCGTTGCTGGAACATTGATTTCGTTATATATATTTTTAAGATAAGTGTTGAATTTTGTTACCGTGTTCGGAATCTATTTATATAAGTGTAACACAAACAACTGTAAATGCGATAATCTGTTTATTAGTTAAAGTAAGGAGAATCTTGATAATCGGACATTAGTTAAACCGACTATCTGGATTATCCAAAGTCCTGAGTGATAAGTGAATGCTGAGAGGAGTTTATATTATTATTATTTGTTTAGAATGACTTTAGTCAGCAAAATATGTATGCTTTATAACTGAATTTTTTATATTAATTAATTAAATCATATAAACTCCAATTTTTATGCGCTATAATTCATTATTATTATGGATTTTAATTGGAGAAATAAAAGAAATAATGTCGATACCCTCGTCAAAAACTTGATTTTGTTTACCTACTGTATGCATAACAGGAGTTTCATTTTATGGTGCATTCTAAAAATTTATAGCTTTCATATGTGAATTTTATACTGTTTTGAAGAATAAAAAAAGGTAGTACAATTGGCGTATTATGAAATGAAACTCATTTGTGACAGGAGACTACCGGTCGATGGCATTCTCGTTAGTTCAGCACACTAGTACAGGAGAGCTGATCGTCGAGAGGTGATTGTTAGCTACACAGTTACACAATTCAATAACACTGAGATGAATAACTTCTGTGTTTACTGTGTGAATAAGTAAACAGGAGTATATTATGGCTGAGAATAAATTTAATATCTTGCTCGGAAATAATTATAAAACTAAATTGGGGTGCAAGATTTTTTTTGATGCAATTGGACTCCTCCCAAATATGCCTGATGTTTTTTCGTACTTTTTTTTTCCATCCTAACGGATACAAAATTTAAATTATGAATGGCAATATAAATTTTACAAATTATTTTCTTTTAATATTTAACATAAATAATGCCAATTTAATAAATGTTTCTAAGAATTTTTATAATATTTGTCATTATACTTTATATCTTAAAAAAATAGTTTAAAAGAGTGTTTTAAATTAATTTATGTAGTTTAAAAAAATATTTTTTAAATTATTTTTAATGCGGATGATTGTTAAAATTTATTCTATAAAGAAATAATTTTCTTTTTTTTACTTTCAGTTTGATCCTGTTACTTGACAATTTCATTATTCCTAACTGAAACTAAATTTCCGAAATTGGAAAGTTACCAAGCTATACAACAGACAAACAGACGTTCTTTGGGTATTTATATTTATATTAATTTATTTTATAATTTTAAAAGACGGCTAGTAAAAATCTCTTCGAATTTTTAATGTAGAAATTTCTTTGGAATAGAGTTAAAAAAATTTTTTTTCTAAATTATCGTTTTTTGTTAGAAACTTAAATATTTCATGTAACAAAACCTACAAGGAAATTCTATTACCGGTTTCATTTATTTTCATTTAGCATGCTTTCTTTTGCATAGTATTGTTTAGAATCAAGGTGTTATTTATTTATTCTTTCATTAAAATCGATATTCTGCTTCGATCAGTAGCGCTGTCATCTTCAGACCACCTCCGGATTTCAATGGAAGTGTTTCATTACTTTGGTCTTCTTTTATATCATTTTTAAGACGATCTTCTCCTTTACAGTTTCATTTACCGGATGTCTAAAAGACGATCATCTGATCAAAATGAAAATTGATTCCTCGAGTTATATACGCTTTTTTGTTGTTCTATTCTCTTCTACTTAAGGATCTTTCCATGTGATGTTACTAAAAACAAAATGTTTTCGGATACATTGTTCTTGTTGCTGTTTCAGCGCTGTTTTCGTCTTTAAAAAAATTCTATATAAAATTTTCCAATTTTATTCCACTCACACGTTCTTTATTAGAATGTATGATAGTAAATAAAAATTATTTTTATATCCTGTCTAGTAGATTATTGGCAGATATAATTATGCTATTAAAAAATATATTATTGTTTAATATAAGTGATAATATTCTATTATTACATGATAAAAACAACAAATAAAAAACTATTTTTACAAACTTTTATACAATATATATTCAAACAACGTATTAAAATTTATTATTGTATATATAAATTCTATTAGATTTTTTTAAATGTATTTTTATGGAAATTTAAAAGAATTTACTTTTATACAATAAATTTTTAACATTATATTCTATGCATGATATAAATGAGAATTTTATCTATAGCTTTCATATAATTGATGAAAAATTATGCAAATTTTTATGTTTTTTCATTCATTGTTACAGAATGTATTTTTGAATATCTAAATAGTAGCTTTATATTAATTACAATATTTAAAAAAATGACTGCATATTACAGGGGGGAGTAAACTTCGTGTCACTACGAGCCATATAGGAGAATCTCAAATACTTGAGAGCCAAAATCAGTTTCTTTCTGTGTCAATGGGAGTCTCATCAGTTTTATCTCAGATAATCTTAGCAATGGTTTGAAAATTTTTTTATTATATATTTCACATGTATTTATTTCTTATAGATGCTTACTATATTTCACAATAAATGAACAAATTACAAATATATTATTTTTTTTAAATAAAGTAGATATTTTGCTCTCTATTAGCTGTGGACTTTCATGATATGGAGCCAACATTGAAAGTACCAAAGAGCCACAATTTACCCACCGTTGGCATATTATATAGCTGAAAATTTTATTTTTGAAAGTTAATGCGTGTAAATTATTGAGATGCTTTTAAATTTGAGCATACTACATTTCTAAAACGTAAATTATGTAAACATGAAAATTTTCATTTTATATCTTACAGTTTAATTGCGTTCTTATGACGTGGTGTTCATACATATTATTTCAAATCAATGATTATGCTACAATTCTCAGATTTCTTTTCGGTTTATGACGATCGTTTATCAAAAAATATTTTTTTCTTATATATATAAATTACAATTGTAACAATAGATAAACGATTCTCTTAAAACAATCTATTCAAATATACAAATTAACAAATCAAATTATCTTCCAAAAATTCTGAAGAAGAGTAGTTAACAGCATTAATTAACAACGAAAAGCAGTTAATGGAATATCTTCTCGAACAAAGGTCAAAGTAGCCGAAGAAAATATAATCGATAATTATTTTTCGACAGAGTATAATTAAGAATTTCAGCTTAATTATGTTCGTGACACTTCCCGTTCACGTAGATTTGTTTTTTTTTTTAAATACATTTAAATAAAGTTCATTTTTAAATTCTGTTTTTGTATATTTTTCTTTGTAATAGATCTCACAGCAAACCTTATCATGTATTCATTTCTTTTATTTTCATCTTTGAAAGCTTTAAGTGATTATTTGGTAATTATTTATAAAATATTTTAAAGTTTAAGACAAATGTTCATTAAAATGAAAGACGTTATTTTATATTTTAATAAATATAGATTTCTTTTGATAGTATAATAGAAAATTTATTTATTTATAACAATTTTTTTTTCTGTCTTAGGAACGTCATTTTGCAATGATCCTATTATGAACTTGGATGTAATACTTTAAGGGTAAATACTTATAAATTATTAATGACCTTTATTTTATCTATTTTTTTATTTTTCTGTTTTTATTTATTTCGTTTATTAAATATTTTAAATTTAAGACCGATAAAATATATCAAAATTTGAAAAATAAATGGAAAAAAACTTACATTATACTGATAAAAATGCATAAATTTTTTAATTTAATTATAAGTGTGTAATATATTAAACAGAAAGTAACAAAAAAATTATTGTTATGAAATATAAATAACAAATAAAGATATTTTAAATAATATAATTAAACTTGTAACAAATGAAGGGAAAAAATCTAATATTCTGTAGTGGATCTTGTAAACAGCCGAAAATATTTTGTTTACCACAAACAACAGATACTGAAAAATCTATTATTTTGCACACAGTAGATTTTTAAGACTATTGGAAACTGCTTTGAAAAAAAAAAATTGCATTTTTCTGCGGTCAATGAACATTTTAACGATCCTCTGCCTGAAGGTTTTTACACGTAAAAAAACAAAAATTGATTTGTATAAAGGCATAACAGAATCGATATCAAAGTTGCATAATAGCGTTTAACGTGAAATGTTTTATTATGTATAAAAAACTATTTTCCGCTAGAAATGGAAAATATGTATTTTTATTATGTAAACAACTTCGAATCTTCGCGTCGCGTCGCATTGCCCTTAATGGCGCCGTCTCTTGATTTACTTATGATTAATGGGAAACAACACATCGAAATTATACCATTAGTGAAAATTGAACGCCATAGTAAAAGTTTTGCTATATCTCAAACATATAATTTATTGTATCACACAGATATAACTTTTGTATTCTGTAATGCAATAAAATTATCAAATTAATGATGATAAATATTAAGGTGGCATATTATTTTGTAAACATAAAAATTAAGGTATTATATGTTTTTTTATGTAATTTATAAGATAACATATTCTCTAATAATCACCACGTTGTAAACCAGCAGATGTTACTGTTGCCATTATTGATTATCAACAACAAACCCAACAGATGTCATGAACATAGAAGAAAAAATTTTATATATATAGGCCTATATTTGCAACATGCAAGTTTTCACACATTTTGGTCACGTCTTTAACAGATTCTCCTTGATTTACATTTCAAAGATAAAGATTGGAAATTTAATGGATATTTTAAAGTGGAGGATGAAAATTTATAACCAACAAATGCTCTTGTAATATAACGAATCCCTATTTCAAATGTAAAAATCTAGAATATATTTTCTTTGTTTAAAACGAGTTACGTTAATCGAGTTAACTGAAATTTTAAACTTGTAAATAATATTAATTGATTTAATACCAGATAATTTTCTTAAAAGAAAATAAAATGAATAGAAATTTATATGCCTACTATAAAGATTTACAAGCCAAATCTAACGAAGAAACAAATGCATTTGTTCTTCCTAATCTTTAAAGCTATAAAAATTCAAATGTAAATTTTGCATTTCTATCTTTTCTTTAAACATCCCGAAATCGAAATTTTAAAATTTTCGATGCATAAAAATTCTTATACAGTTAAAAAAAAATATATATTAAAGAAAAAATTCTGTATTCCAGATTGAAATGTACTTACACATGAGATCGAACAATATGATAGATTTTAAATATATGAATATATAACTCTTAAATTTGCCTAGAAAACTTACTCTTAGTTGAAATCGTTTCTGTAGAAATGACAAAAATTAAAATTTGTTTTGAGCATTCGAAATAAATCGATTATAAAAACTTGCACTTGTATAAATTACAAACATTATAAAATGTTTTATTATACGCTTTGTAAAAATATTTATACATAAACTTACGCTTTGTATGTCGTGTTGATTGGACGTAAATAGTAGAGTTACTTAATTTGTTTATATATGAGGGTGTGTGATTAACGATAACAACACATCAAAATATCACGTGAAGTGTTTTGTTAACCCAAACTTGTGTCATTTAACGAAGATGTCATAACGTTAATACATTATATCAAATATGTAATTAAAGACTTTATTTAATGTAAATAGACTTTTTTTAGTGTTAAAATAATCTAATTAGTAACAAAACTATAAAAATTTAAATATATTAATTATTCAGAAAACAATCCATTATTAAATGAGTAAACATATCAAAATTTCAAGTGAAGTGTTATCTCAACATAATATGATGTATGGTTAAATATTTCTCTCAGTATAAACAGACATTTTTATATTAAAGTAACAAAGTTATAAGTAAATCTTGGACACAGTTAAATACACTAACAATAGATTGCATAAAGCAGCATATAATTAAAAATTACTTGTTTAATTAAACATATAAATACTAATTTCTGTGTTTAAAAAACAATTGTATTGCATGAATCTTGAAAACATCACTGTTCTTGATACAATACATACTGTAGGCCCTACGTATAAAACAACAAACATCTAAACAAAAGCAATCAATTTTACCAATCTAGTTGGTCTTTTGTGACATGATATTATTACCTGATGTATTGAATTAAGAAACCGTTTCAGTGACCTATCGGTTTCTGACAATGGCTGTATTATATCAACAGCCATAAAAGAGCAACCATTCTTTCGATCTCAGAAAATAAACAGGAAGTTATCTTTCGAATCGAGTCTCTAAATGTTACTTTGTTTATCTTCTTTGCTTAAACATTGGACAATAACTTCATAAAGCTATCAGTTTTAGCTACTGTACAAACACTTAAAATGGATTTCATGTGACATTTCATGCTTTTCAACGATTTTTTTTTTTTTCGTTTTATTTTATAAAATAATTTATCTGTGGGAAGAGTTTATGTCGAGTTGGTAACACGACAATGTATATAAACATAAACATTTAATATCACTAGATATAAACGAGAGTTTTGTTATATCGATCAATCGTAGGTTAGGATTTATATTATTCAGTCGCGTTCAAAAGTGGAATAAGGCCGTCGAAGCTAAAATTATCACAGATGCTGACGTCGGAAATAAAAATATATACAAATCTGAGAAAGTTTAATCTTATCGTTGTTTGTCTTTCCTTCTAAAATAGAGTGAAGATACAAGTAATGTAATATTATTCCTTGTTAAAAATATCTTTCAAAGTGGCTTGTTTGTGTAAACCACTCATTACAAGTATTAAATCTTCTGAGATATTCCAAGAATTTTATTCATGAGCTTGCCTTGTTCTCTACATAAAATTGATTCTCAACTTGTACTTGGAACTCTTTTAATGATTTTTTCTTAGATTTTAAAGGTCTTATGTTAGATTTTTGTTTTATTTTCTCTCTGATAAATAAAAATATCGTTGAATTCGGTGTTGGACGATTCTATTTAAATTATTTTGTATTATGGCACCCGATGGGTTCATAATAAGGGCTTCGAACCTTATTTTTGTATTGACAGGTGTCACCAAGTAATATATATGCGAAATGCGATTCAGACATAAATAGTGCAGAAATCGATACCTGCTACCAGTATAGTGATGGAAATAACTTTTATTCGATTTTAATTAATTCTCATTGAATACTTGGCTACGTGGCGTTAATTAAAGTGTATAATGCAAATATGCTAGAACTTTGTCCTTTGCAACGAGTGTGTAAAGGCTCTTTTACACCAAGCGCAAGAGTTGACGTATGTGCGCGCTTTCGTCGTAGTCCCTCCACTTTTGCGCTAAGTAGCTAATCATGGATAGACATATGGTGCAAAAAAGAGGAGCTATGACGAAAGCGCGCGCAAATGTTAACGCTTGCGCTTGGTGTAACCCTTAACGCACGCGACACTATTCGCGTCACCTTCAAATGACTTTTATCGACGCACGCAACGCGTGCGAACGCGCGGATTACAATTAAATCTTTTCATTAATTAATCTGAGAAATTGTTACACTGTTTTAAAATGATGAAAAATTATTTAACTGCTACTATTTCTAATTACTTTTTCTTTTGGAATAAATAATTTATAATTTACAATTTTTAATTTGTTGTGATATAAGAAAAAAAATTCTTTACGTGCAACACGTTCTAAAAATGAAATTTACTGTAAAATAAAGTGTTAATTCAATATATTTTTATCAGATAGTTTTCTGAAACATATTACAGTTAACTCGATTTTTTTTTTAAATTAAATAAAGATTAAATTAGAAATTAAATAACATTAAACTTGTTTAAAACTTTATTTAATTACTATATTTCATAATAAATTTTACTAATATTGTATTCAGTTATTTAGAAAATAGTGTAGTCGGAATTCAACAGCGATACCTCGAGTAAAAGTTGCGGTTGGACGATTTCGTTTCATTATTTAATTAAATTCAGATTGAAGTGCGTGAGAGAGGAACAGATAGTAGTTAGCGTCGTTCTGTTTGGATGCAATTTTCTACTAAAGGTAGACGTCGATGGCTTAAAACCGTTGTTCTGTCATTAAAACTATAAAGTAAACTTTACGTAGTGAATAAAAGTCGTTGTTTCAAGTATGCATATATATATAAGTTTAGGATATTATTTGTTGGGTTAGAATATATCCGTCATTAAAATACGATGATGGACTGTTTTTTCCGGTTTTTGATCTTTTCGCATCATCTTATTGATCCTTGACGATATTGCATTCTGATTCTCGAGGATCAATAAGATGGTATTTTATCGAGCTTTTTATTTTATCAGTCATGTTATTTGTTAAAATAAAATTTGTGGATATTTTCTAACTTATAGTAAATCATACAAGTTTAGTGTTTTATGTGCTGTTACTATTTATATCGTGTGTTACATTTGATATGGAATACTTTAGTAACCTAAGTTGGTTAGAAGTAATTCTTGTTAACTTATATTTTGTTTCCTGGAGCTATTTTACGCGACGTTAAGAAATCCTTTGTGTCAGTTTAGATATTTGTTATTATTTTATATGATATCATACTATCTTTAAAACTGTAATTTTGAAAAATCATGTCAATATTAATTAAAAATAACATCATTTCTTTCTATTTAAAATAAATGCAATTAATGAATTAAAACTTTAACAGTTTCTAGTAATAAGAGATTTTGTTCAACTATCTATTCTTTATAGTTGATCCAGAACATGGTTCTGTCACAATAGCTTCGCTATATAAGTACAGTACATATATATATACGTATATATCAGTGAATAACCGAGATATTGATATCTTATCGGTTGGAAAAATGCTTAAAGCTAAGCCAGATAACAATATCTCTCTTCATTAAGTAAGAAGTAGAAATAATCCAATTGTTAGACAGTTTCAAAAGTACAGTATTTTATGTAACACTAACTAAATATAATTCCAAATTTTATTATTTAGTTATTTTTTTTTTTAAGACTTTGTTCTAAAATATTTTCGTGTCATTCATTTTACGTTCACTTCAAAAAATTTTGTGCAAGCTCTATAAAGTATCATTCTATTTTTCCAGTCATCCAAAATAAATCCACTTCAAAGAATGTTGAAAATAAAATTCAATATCGTTTATAAAGAATACTGAAAACAAAATTTAACATTGCTTACAAAGAATACTTTAAAAACAAAATCCATCGTTTTGTTATAATGAATATTAATATCATATCCAATTTTTCTTATATTAAATATTTAAAAAAAAATCGATTTATAAAGAATAAGAAATTCTCTATAAATCGATTTTTTTTTTAATTCTTTTGATACTCTTTATAAGTTAGATTTCTAACTTTATAAAGAGAATATCAAAAGAAGTTTAAAATAGCAAATTTCTATAAAATGCAAAACAATAATAATAATAATAAATCTATCCTAAAGTAATATTCCAAAAGTGATGTTTTTATTTTCTTACCATATAAATGAATCTATATATATGCATATATATTTAACAGAAACAACATTGATAGTTATTATTCATCGATTTATTCGATTGTTTTGCATAACTTCAATCTCACATGTTTACTTCTAAAATTGAAGCTAGCTGATTTCTTACTATTTATATAAATATATATATATATCAGAATCCAATTTCTTGTTGAAATCGAAATGGTATAGAAAAAAATAAACATATTTTTATATAAAAAGCATCGAATCGTAAGAATTTCGTCGGAGTACTGTATATCATTTGACATGTAATGTATCTTTTTTTTTCCTTTCTAAATCTTGGTTTCATTATTCATTCTTCTTTGACGTTCTTGATAGCTTCGTGTTAAATAACGCTCAGAAAAGGTACGAGTTGAGTTTTTTCACACATTTATTGATTCCTCTTTCACATTTGATTCATTTTTATTTAAAATTAAATGATCACCATATTATTTACTTCGCACTTTTTTATATATATATATAAATGTTTGAATCTGCATTGAGAGAAGAATTAATGATATTTTATTATTACTACCAGCATAATAGCATTAATCAAATTTTACAGGCACGTAAATTACCTAGAGGTCAATTGATCCAATTATAAAGTTGTTGCTGATATTGTATGCTATTAAAATTATTACGTTCAAATAAATTAATTTAAAATTGCCTTTTGTAAAACTATTCTTAGTGTGAATTTTATAGTTTTGAGCTTCTGTTGTCATTATTCACTGCTGTGCTATTATATATATATATATTTTTTTTTAACGTTTGCTTTGAATTAGCATTAAAATTTTTAACGTTTGCTTTGAATTAGCATTAAAATAATGCTTTTTATATATTATACGTTCTATTATGCTTTATATAATTTATATACATTGCCAAATTCATTAATTACAGTATTAACCTTGCTAAATACACATCACAATTTTTATTTTCTCATGTATTTATTAATAATAAATCAGCTTACAATTCTTTAGTGTTAAAGACTTAATAAATATTTTATTTTAGCTTATTTAAAGATTAAAATGAAAAACAAAATTATGAAATGAATTTTCCGATTCAATAAAACAATCAATTTCTATTTTAATATAGTTATGAGCTTCTCTTTCAAACTTTCCTCATTCTCATTCAGGTTCTATTTTTCTCTAATGTATTTTAAATTTTTATGTTTATTGTCTGTTTCTCGTATTATGTTCCTTTTCTCTCTCTCATATATATATAATTTTTATTTTTAGTTTCTACTTCTGGTATGAGCTATATTTATTGACTTATTGTTTTTCTTTAACTCGATAGATTATATTTAATACAATATATGCTTTTCGTATTATGTTTCATTTCTCTCTTATGTATTTTTTATATACTATATTGTATTTATTATTTTTAATAGAAGTTTATGTTTAATGTCTGTTACTCTATATTTCATTTTTGTTTTATGTATTTTTATATTATATTTATCATTTTTAATACAATACAGATGTTTGTATCTAATGTCCGTTTTCTAAGTGTATCATTTCTGTCTTAAACAAAACTTTTTTTGTTAGATTTCTTTTCATCGTATTGTACAGTATTAATCATTTTTAACACAATAATTTGTGCCTATTGTGTTTCTGGTATTATGTTCCTTTTCTCACTTATATACATTTTCTTTTTGTTTTGTTTTATTATCACGTTTTTCATTGCAATACTATCTGTTTCTTTTCCAGATAATATTTTGCAATAACATCTAGTCATTTCTATTTAAAACCCGTTTAGTTCACTTATATAACATCTGTGTTGATTAAGTGTTATTGTTTATTACACATTAAATTGAATTTTGAGTAATTAACCACTACTAAACTATTTCTGTCTCCAAATGTAATGAAATTCTGATGTATGTTTCTCTAGAGACTGAGCATTCGGTAACCTAAATTGAGAAACTAAATGCAACATATATACACCAAAGGGACTGAAAATGACAAAAAAGTTCGTTAAATACTAAACTGAACTAAATTTAAATTAAATTTAATATTAATTTATTTGAAATATAAGATTATTCGATATTTGTTTTAGTGTAGCTTATCTGGCATTTAAGTTATTACTGTTTCAACTGAACATGATCATGTTACCAAAGGATTGTTAAGAACCTGAAAGGAATTATTTTCAGAAATCTTACACTCCAGTAGCATTTTATGTAATATTTAATTTATCTCTTCTAAAATTTATAATGAAAAAATATTTTTAATATTTCTGAATTCGAACATCTGTTAGAAATCGGTATCATTCTTTATATAATTGTTTAACCTACTAATTAAAAAAAAATAACAAATGAAAATATCAAGCAGTTTATACTAAATATAATTTATTAAAAGAAGCACTTTAAATTAAAATTTAAAACTTTGATAAATAATACATTCGAGTTGAATTATGAAAGGCGATTCGTTTTAAGAGGAAAACTTCATTTGGCACAATGAGATCTTACTACATAACAACAGATGGAAGAACATTTAAAGTTACAAATGACGTCAACTTTTAACAAAGTCTTTCGTGAAGTAAACAAATAAAGCAAAAGTACCTGCTGAGTGTATCGATACTTTTTTAAATGCAAAAATAAAAAAAAAAAAACTTATTTGCGTTTTTAAAAGTAGAAATAAATATTCTAGTTCGGTTGGGTACACATCTGCAGACATTCACAGTAAAGAATAAAGTAGATCGAGTGAAGATAAGTGAAGAGACTTAAAAGCTTTGCCAAAATAATAACCGATGGTGGCTTGATTCCTCTAAAGTAGATTTTCTAGGAATTTTTATTTGGTTTCCATCATTGACAAACTTAAGCGTTTCTGAATGATTTCGTTTCTCGCTTTTATTTGGGATTGCTGCCACTCTAATTGAAATGTTCTCTTCCTTTTGCCGATTAAAGGGAGAAGAAATGTAAATTGAAAAACTGTCGAGTGAAACTAATTTTGAAATCGTCGTGGTAGAATTGATTAATTCGAGCCGATATAAGCAGATTGTTGACTTTATATATGATAATTTATCAGAGTTTTTTATTGCACTTTATCATTGCAAGTTGAAGAATTCTTAAAACTATACTATAAATGAAATTTTTATTCTTTTATTAGCTTCGAGAATGAATTTAATTTTAATTAAATTCATTCTCGAAGCTAATACTCTTCTCTATGAAATTTTAAATACAATTATGATTATATTTATTTTCATTGATTCTAAAATATGCTAGATGTATATATATATTATATTGCTTTAAGCGTTTTCTCTCTAGTTTTTTCCTGCTTATACAATTTTTATTTATTTCTTAAAGTTTGAGAAAAATATAGATTTTACAAAAACAAATAAAAAAAAACCAGAGTTAAAAACTAGATATAAATATAAGCCAAATGAATTTTAGTTAAGAGATGTTTGTTTACTGTAAACCTAAAAAATATTTTGTATATTTCCAGCGAATAAGCAGTTTAGATTTGGATAATGATCTATCTTTGATGTGATACAATAACATCTTTAATTTTTCTTGCAATATACATATATATTTTCTATACATTTGAATTAGATATTCATTAAATATTTTTTCATAATTACTATAATTTTTCACGGTAATACTTCATTATTATTAAAGTTAACGGAAATTTTTAAGGAAATATTTCAGCAATACAGGAATAAATATATCTCAAAATAAGCTCATTACACATCGAAACATCATTTTTAATTTATCAACTGAAAAAAACATTTACTTACATTCAAACATTGAATACAAAATTCCAAAATAAAATATAAAATTAATTTTATTAGTTTAAACTGAACATGAATTAATATATTAAAACATAAATTAACTGGTTATAATTTTTAAAATGCACAATAATATTCTGTATTATATATGAACACAAAATATATTTAAATAATAATATACTATATACAGAAATAATAGTATTGTGAATGATGGAGAAACATATATTACGAGTAAAAAATAATACAGTAAGTAATAATACGCATTATATTTCCTGTGTTTACAGTTTATTTTTGAGTGCTTCTTGGAACAGGAGGAAGTTCTGAAATATAAATATAGTTTTTACTAGCGGTAAATAATGATGATTTTATTTTGAAAAATAAAAAAAAAATTAAATTACTAATATCATTTATGTGTAGCAGATAGTTTCCGAGATATTGACTTTTTTTAATTTTTTATTTTGTAAAAGGATCACGTAGGAACTAGAAAACTAATGGGGTAATAAGGAACGTCCCTGTTAAATTCGAAGTCTCTGCAATGTTTGATTCTTGAGACGTTTTGTGGAGGACAAGCACCTGAGTGGATTGCATTATAATATTTCTTGTAAAGATAATTTAAAATATTAAAAAAATATTAAAAAATTATTAAAACAATTTAACCAAAATCGATAATCCTCTCCGCTGTTCCAATTTGATATGTTGTTATGATTAACTTCTGGTTAGTATTTATACATTTCCTGAGGGAAAGCGAGAGTTAGTGAACATGCTGTTCCATTCGCTCTCACACCTTTCCTCGGGGCTTTCTTGCCTGTAAACATCTTTTATTTTACTACATCGATGCTAATGATTCTATTTTAGTCATTTTCAATAGAGTTGATTCTCTAGTGGATGCCAATTATATATGTGAATTCCGTTCATATGGGATGTTATTTACGAGAAATATAATGCTGATATCAGACATTCAAAATCTATAAATTATTACCTTTTATGCTGGAAAAGAAAGGATTAAAAATTTAATAAATATTTTATTTATAAATCTCGCACATATTTACTTATCATTTGACTAACTTGAATAATAAGATTCATAAAATAATAATTAGATTTAGATTTATTTGAATTATATAATATACTTAGTTCTTATAACATTTAAGAATACATTATATAAGAAGAACTATTTTGATAATATTGCATGTCATTAAAATATTTTTAATAACTGAAAGGTTTGCGAATATTCCCTCGCTATCATATAAATTCGTGTCACCCGAGAAGTAAATTACAAGAGGATGCCTATCAAAAACATTAATAAACAACCAAATATTTCTCTTTACATTAAAGAATATTAAATTTATAAAAATATTTAATGATATGAATTAATTTTTAACAATTTTTTCCTAGGACGGGGTTCATTTGAATACACTGCCATCATTTGAATGTGGGACATGACTGCAAGTTTCTACTTTGTATTCAGATATCGTTTTTTTTTGTCAGAAAAATGCGATGAAAGAAAAATTTGTTCGTCTTCAGTGGAGTTTTGTTTACGACAGTTTGCATGGTAAATTAGTTTTCTAGTATTCTATTAAAATTTATGTAATTTTCTTAAACACGATGTAAATCTCTATAAAATGCATTACAAGTTCGAATTTTCGTAACATGTTAAAAATAGTTATTGAAGGAAAAATAGAGATGCGAAGGATGAAGTTAAAGGTAACTTAATGGATGACCTAGGGAAATGCAAGAGAGATGGAGGAGAAGTTGATTGACTATTCCGCGAGTTCTACCTGAAGTTATTCGTGATGAATAATCTTACTAAACCCAAAATTGCATACAGAAAACCTAGCATAGCATGAATTATATAAGAGATATTTACTCTATTGATTTAGTTTATATTAAATAAATTTTGTAGAATAGGGAAATAAATACTAAAAAATTCTCTAAAATATTAGCAAGCTTTGTATAAAATCTGCTTACTGTTAAAAAAAGTTCGTGTATAAATACAATAAAGAAAATCATTTTAAAAATATAATATGGCGAGAGAAGATTGCGTAATGATTATTTGATACTTTCTGTCAAACTTCGAGCCGAAATAAATTTAAATTAAACATTTGATAGTTATTTTTTGCAAACTATAGAACTCATAAATTACACTACCTACGAAGAGGAAAAAAAATTCATTTTTAACTTCTTTTTTTGTTAGGGGATAACTAAATATTTATCATAACAGCTCAGAAAAGAAATACGATCCGTATTTATGTTGACTTCTCGATAAGAATGATCAATTTAAATATCAAATATTTTTTAAAAAAGCAAGTGAAATGACTACACCGTTGAATATTTGGTTACAAGATCTATATTAAAAATATTCTTTCGAAAATAAGCATCTTAAGTTCGAAGTTTTATACAAACAGTGACTTTTTTTTAACGTTGTTTTACTGCAAAACTCGTCTCTTAAATTCGTTTAATCCAATAATTTACATTTCAACTTTAGTTAAATCATATTTACTGTATTTGAGTTCGTTGCTCAATATGACGCTTCTTGTTCAAACACACTGATCCATATCGTTTGTTCATTTCCATATTCCAATTTTTCTGCTTAATTCAGTTTAGTACAAATTTTTACTACACTTTTCCAAACTGTTTTAGAGTTGAATTGCACAAGTTTTCCCTCCCTCCTCATCCAATTTATCTTCTTTATTCGTTTATCAATACCTATTGAAAGCGTAGAGAAGCGAAGACGACATCGGTTGATGGAGTAGCTCTACAGGGAAAAGGAAAGTTGGAAAGATGAATTTTTGGAAAAACATGATTACATTTTTTTAAATCTCATAACTAACATTTAAACTATTTTTCTGTTTGATTACTGTTTCATTTTTAGCTACAGAATATATTAAAAATAGTGTTGATTCTTTTTTTTTAAAATTTCAACTCTCTGATGAAAATATCATCCTTTGATCTTTAAATTTTAATCCTTTCAATATTAAAATATCGGACAATGTTTAATTTAATGAAGCTTAATTACATTTTATATACTGACAAAAGAGGAAAAATTTCGAAATACCGAAACTAAATTTGCAACCGATCTACATCCATAAACAAACTGTAAAAGCTCTTTATTATCCGCGTAAAGTAATTATCATGGTGGTTCCTTTGAATACAGACTCTATTTACTGATACACCAGTGTCATTATTGAAAGATGAAAATGCTCCATAATTACAGTATTACAAGCTTTCAAAAGATAATCAAGGAATTTTTTTTGTTGTTTACGAAAATTAGAAAATTTCGGTATTCAGATGCAAATTTACCTGATCGAATCATCCAATTTTTAATCTCGTAGAATGTCTTAAAGAAAAAAATAACAAAAATATTACTTTCGTACATTTCATTTTCTTTTCTATGTAAAATAAAAGAACATAAACAGAAATTGTATTGAGTTATTACAAAAGATAAAAGTAAATAATTTTTAATTTATTTTTTAATTTTTAACATCAGTGTCGTATGCTTAAAATAAATTATTCACTTTTTTATGTATTATCGTCTGGATTAATTTATTTACAAACTTAAAATGTTAAATTTTCATAAATTATCTTTCTAAATATGCTTAATTTTCTATTATTCTGCTCAATTTTATAAGCCATTGATGATATCTCCCAAGATAACATTATGATATGCGAAAAGTAATTGTTTCTGGAAACCATTTATAAAATTTACCACAAAATATCCTTGTGCATTACAGAGTATAATTAATTCTGTAAGCCGTTTATGAATGATAGAGTGGTTTTAGTAACATCAATTTCTTTCAAAATTTGTCAATGTCTTCTGCTGACAAAGTATCTTAAATCTGCACTTCGTAGAAAAATATTTTCCGTGATAAATATAGCGTACCTTGTTATGTCTTAGTGCTGCAGTATAACTTACAGCATTCTTATTACTTCCTCTCGAATCGAGTATTTTGCTTCAGATACAGAACTACTCGATTAAACGAGATCTAATAAGAACGTTATAATTAATAATGGAGCATCGAGTATTTCTGTTTCTGTGAAGCAAGAATAGCAATTAAAAAGCAAATTTTTTTTCCGTTGAACATATTCATTATTATTATTAATGCACACTTTTCTATATATATATTAATGAACTACAACATGGTATCATCTGTCTTACAGCTATAATTTTGAAGAACTGAAACATCAAACTAACTGAATATTAATTAAGAAGAGTTATCAAAAATATCTGGTCAATGCATTATATGCTGTAAGATTCTGTGCCCACCACTACCGGGTGAAAGAGAGCGGTGGAAGGTGATAGTTGATGTCTATAACGTCACAAATGTTTTTGTTCAGCTTTATATAAATTTGCCCTTGATTAAAGTACAGTTTAACGTAAACACAATCATATATTTAAAAGTTATGCAATACTATATATTTATGTATCTGTGTCCATTTAATTTTTATTGTTGATAGCAAGATCACCTTGTGATGTTTAGTTTCTCCCATAAAAACAGAGTTCGTAAAAGTGGCCAACCGAGGCAAGATGGCGGGGGTACGATGACAAATACGTTATCCCATATGCTCGTCATCTAATTTTACCAAAAATTGACGCAGGAGGATTCCCGATTTTTTCCTTACATCATTATATATTACAATATATTATATAAATTTAATCAGGAAACAAAGAAAGCTAGTGAAGATTGTTTTGAGAAGATACAGAAATTCTCATTAAGACCAATGTAAAGAATGGTGGCACGAAGATTGCTCCAACTATGAAGGATGCAGTGCATTTATTTGTTATTACTGCTAAAGAAAGCAGGTTCGTCATCTTATCCCCGCTTCGGAGTAAGATGAATTTTTGAGACATGTCTAAATATATTTTTTTTCTTTCATAAACATTTGACATATGATTTTTCTGACATAGCATTATATTCGCCTGTCTTGAAAGTACAAGATAATAAAGTTTTCTTCCAATCTATGAAATAGTTTGACCAATAAATAGATAAATATCTTTAGGTCGTCATCTTACTCCGGTCTCCCTTAAGTGAACTGACTCACCGCTATTGAATTGTCTATAGATAAGCTATGCTATCAGATGATATCATCTACGTTTAATAATATGTTTTTTATAGATTTTAGCTTATTGAATTTATATAATCTAAACTGATTGTTCAATTATTGAATACACAAAGTCTATCTAATACATTAATAACGGCTTGAAAATTATCACGAAGTTGATTCATAAATAACTATAGTTATTTTAATATTTTTACAGATCATTTTCGCAATGCACTATAACTTGTATGTAAACGAGTTTGATAAATGACGTAGCTGATTAGACAGGTAAGATTCCGAAAGTATTTTTTCTGAATTGATTAATTTCCTGTTGTTTTAAAATATAAGGATTCTTTTCTAATTAACTAAAGAACTAATACTACTTTATCGCTAGACTAATTGACTGGAGTCGCCTGACTCCAAGATGATGATGTTAAAATATAAATTACTTGATTTTGTCAATCACAATTTATGTTGATAACATAAGCTGCAATTTATAGTTCCTTAACCTTTTTTAATGGATGGAAGCATTTTAAAATTACTCATTAATTTTACAACAATATTAAAGAACATGAGACCTGTGTTGAGTTATAAAATTAAGTTTACACGAGTTAGATCCATGCATTAGATTATGTATTAGATATTTAATCAAAGAAAACTTTAAAAATTTTCTTTGGTCAACTGCCAAAATTCAGTTTCGTTGGAAACTGTATTCAATTTTAGAAAATTCTGGACAAAAATTATGAATTACACACACTAATTCTGTCATTAGATATCAATTAATAAATGACATTTTTTTTGGGGGGGAAATACAAGTTTAACCAGCAGTTACATTAACCTTCATAAATTGGAAATCCAAAATCGGTAACATGTTACTTAACTAATTTCTAAGCTAAAAAAAAAAAATCAGTTAATGGTACAGAAATAATAAAAATGTTATCATCGGCAACATTTAGGAAACGAACTATCTTGCCGAGTAAATTACTTTAAGTTTGTTGCTATAATCATTAACTATAATTGCCTTTAATGATTCATTAATACGTCTAAATTATTATTATTTTTTTTAAATTTACGCTCAATTTAAATCCATGCTTAATTTCTGTAAAAATTGTTTTAAGAAGGGAAGGAAAGTAATGTCACAAAAGTAAATTTTCTTATCGCAAATGTAGCAATAAAAATTTTTTGGGGATAATGTTAAATTTAATACGATTATCAGCTTTTGATAGTTTAATGAAGAGATTATATTAGTTTGTTAAATTTTATTTGATGAAACTGTTAAACCGAGAATTACCACGACTTAAAGTGATATATCGAAAGTACCACAAAAAGACGTTTATTGGTTTTCACATCAATAGAAAACAGTAAATGGCTTAGAAACCAAATTGTGTGATAAATAACGAGATATTGTCGCCAAATACATGTACCATTAAATTCTCGATAGTTCAAAATGACCTAAATATATTCTTCAGTTCCCAAAATAATCTACATATTAAACATTCTCAAGAATCACTAAGTTGTGGTGTAATCAACGGTTAACTTAAATGCTAAAATTCTAGTTTCATCCGAATTTTTCATACAATCTAGTGACTTCCATCTATTCAGTTTTGCAAAAGATGTAGACTACTCAGATCATCGATTCAACTGTGAAGACATTCAATAAGATTCGAACGAAAAAAGACTTCAATATCAATCAAAATCTTTTTATACCTTGAACATACTGAGGCAACCGTAGATGCTAGAAAACTTGCAGTGGTGCTATGCCGATGTCAGTCGTCAATAAAAACATGATTTTTAAAGTATTAAAATCACTTCTACTACAAGGACGTGGTAAAATTGGAGAATTGGGACACTTCATAACCTTATTGTTATTATGTTGACGAGAAGCCAACATGTTCTTTTCTACGAAATAGAATTTAATTCTCGTTTCTAGGTTTCATTTATTTTCTGGATTGACGTCATTTATTATTATTTTTTAACTTATTTTATAAAATTGCAGAATTATGTGATTAAATTATAATGTCTTTTTACGGAATTAAATTAGTGTAGTGTATAGAATCCATACGTTTAAACACACGAAAAAAAATCAAGTTCTTTTATGATATACACAAAATTTACATAAACTTGAATATTTTTTTTTTATACAACCAAATTTTATTACTATTCAGTTTATATATTTTTAAAAGTATTATATTAAAAAACAAATTCCATTTTTATACTTTATGCAAAAATCGATTAATTTTCTAATTTATCTTCACAATTTGCATAAAAATGAATTTTTTTTTTTTTTTTTTTTTTTTTTTTTTTTTTTTTTTTTTTTTTTTTTTTTTTTTTTTTTTTTTTTTTTTTGATATTGAAAATGTGTTTATTAAGTACAAAATATTATTCATAGCAGAACCTCGTGTCTTGGTCTATGTGATTTATCGAATGTTAGTTTTTAACATTTATTGATCTTTTAACAAATTTTTTAATGTTTAAATATCATAAATTAGAAATTTTATAACTAAGGAAAAATTTAATTTTATTTATTCTTATATTTAACGAGTCAATTAATTCTAAAGTGTATCAAAAAATAAAATGCAATTACAGAGATCTTCTAGGTTACATAAAAGCTAACAAAACTTGAGCTTTATAAAAGAAATCTGCAAAAATAGACAAATCGAGAGAATTAAATACAAATAAGAAGAATAGACAAACGAACTCTTAATTGCTTCTTATCGAGTATTAAAAAAGGAAAAAAAAAAAAAAAAAAAAGAACTCTTAATTGCTTCTTATCGAGTATTAAAAAAAAAAAAAAAAAAAAAAAACTAACCATTCCATAATTATTTTGAAGAAAATCAATCCTAAATCAAGAAAATTTCGAGACAAACAACACTTACCTAATACTCCAGCGAAATTATATAGACTCCTCCCTGCCTTTCTTAATCTAAAAAAACTATTAACTGACGTCAGAGCTGCAAATAGAGATAATGTTGGAAGTTGTTCCATTCTACATGTAACTTGATAGCCATTTTGACGAGTTAGCTCATTTAACTAAATGATTTATTCTCTTTATTATTGATTAATAAATCAATAAGTAATCAGAATTCAAGATAGATCGGTTAACGTCGTTTATTTAAATTCCAATTTATTTGTCCTTTTTTTTTTATAATATTAAATAGTAAACTTCTGGCTTAGATCTTTTTAATGAGCTTTAAAACTGTCTTATTGATTGTTAAAATTATACTACCATGTGCTAAACGTTCTTCTGTAATGAAGAAGAGGATATATATGCTGTTCTAAAAAAATATCTTAAAATTTTTAATTAAATCAACCGAGAACTTATTTACTTCCAAATCTTAAATCTGAAAATAAATATAAAATGCATCTTCACGCGTTGAACTTAAGGAGAAAAGTAAAAAAATAAAAAATAAATTTTTTTTTCCTTTTTTAATTATTGTAGTTTCAAGATTTATTTAAGTAGTATAAGTAATGATGTGTCTGTGATATTGCTACAAATAATAAAGATGATGGAGAGTAACGGTTTTGTATAAGATTAGAAAAAAAAAAATAATAATTTTCAATGGAGTACTCATTTAACGGTCGAGGATTATTAAACTAAAGATTAATTATAAGTTATTATTATGCCAACTAATTTGGTGTTTATCACATATTCAATTGTCTATCAAAACGAATTGTAGCATGAAAATTTTCAATTAATATCCATATAAGCAATTTGAAGTTGTAAATCATTCAATTATAAATTTTTATATTAAATTCTGATGTATTTAATAATTAATTATGGCATTACATTGTTTATTTATTTATTTTATTTTTTATTAACATTCACAATTTTATTTTTCAGTACTGAAGATGTTAAGAATAATGAAAATAATTGAAAAATTTCATCTTTTAGTGTTGAAGATGCTGAAAATATACAAAAAAAAAATGAGTAAAATTTCATTTTTTACTATAAATTTCATTTTTTTACTATAAAATAACAAGAATATCGTATAATATAAAAATTTATAATAAATATTTCACTTGTTAATCTTAGAGATATTGAAGACAGACCTGCTAAAAAAAAAAATCAAATTTTAATATTTCAGACCTTATTTTATAATATTGAATGTTGTTGATAAAAAAAAACGAATATAAAATTTCACTAGCTAGCAAACTTACTAAAGATGCTGAACTGTAAAAATGCAGATTTTTCTTTCTATTGTTGGAGATATATAGAGAATAATAAATATAAATGTAAAAATTTCATTTATTTTCTAAATTAATATTTATATAATGCTAAATAAAATAGAAATTTTATATTTATCGAAAATATTAATCTATATTTAATAAACTGATTTTATTTTATTTAATGAAAAATAATAATAATAATAATAACGATGAAATTTTAACTTCTAGCATTAAAGATACAAGAAATAACAGTAATGAAAACAAATATAATATTTTCTATTCGTGAAAATGCTTATAATAGATTAAATAAAAAAATATATATAAGATTTCACTTTCTAGTTTTGAAGATGCTGAAACTATTGAAAGCAAATGTGGGATTTCAGTTTCAATTTATATTTGTGACAACAAAAATATATAAAACAGTTAACTACTTGTCACAATATTTGAAATTTTATATTGACTATAAATATATATTTTTTTAAACAATAAATCGATTTTATTTAATTACAAACGAAAATAATAATAATAATAATAATATTTTATTTATCAACAGAAAATTAAAAACATGCTAAGGATGATAAAATTTAATTTCTAACAAGCTACCGAATGGAGAATAACTTCAAAGTATAGCTAGCATTTTATTTGCTGTTGTTGAAAATGTTAAAGATAATTAAAAATATGAAGAATATCACTTTTTAGTGCTTCAGAAGGTAAAACATTCTTAAATTTTTATTTTATTTTTTTTAAATTATTAATTTCAAATTTAACTTTTCACTCTCACTAGACATCACAAATTTATAATACATTTTAAATTTCATGCTCTCAGTAAAACGAAGTAATTTTGCATCCGTTAATATTTTACAATTAAGATATTGCCTATATCTCCTTTCTATCACAATTAAAACTGCAGCAACTCCGAACTCGCTTAAATATTCTCGCAACTCTCCATTCTTCTAAAATACTATTACACTCTTCCATTTATATAAACTACAATTAGAAGCATTAAAATGCTTCTACAGTAAAGATAGTTTCGTGTTAATGACTGTTAAAAGTATACATTTCTATTCTGAAAAAAAAAAAAAAATATTCTCCCCACTCTCCATCCTTCTAAAATACTATTACATTCTTCCATTTATATAAACTACAATTAGAAGCATTAAAATGCTTCTACAGTAAAGATAGTTTCGTGTTAATGACTGTTAAAAGTATACATTTCTATTCTGAAAAAAAAAATTTAATTTAAATGTTTACTATCAGCTATGATTTCGTTGATAAATTTTTGCATTATTTTTCAGAATTTAGAATTATGAACATTAAAATTTATAAATATGTAAATGAGATAATTCTAAGTTTATTAATTCTTTAATTAGCATATAAATTTTTAGAATAAATTTTAGAAATTTTCTCACCATTTTTATTCCACCTATTGCAAAATTATCTATCCAGCAAAACTTTTTGAGACTTATCGCACTTCTTGATGTTTTTCCTTATCTTTCCTGGATACAAAAACCATAAAATTCATTTTTTTAGCATCAGAAATATACATTTATTTATTTTTTGGTATTTTAACTTATTAAAATAATTGATTTACTCAAAAATAATAGCTAGATAATAATGTATTTCATACAGAAAAAATTCACTAGGTTACTAGAACTTTCTATACTTTCAGATCTCTAAATCTTTCCAACGATAAGTCTATTAAAAACCATTCTAACATACAATCTCCACAGTATCGATTTTGAACCGTAGATAGTATTCGAGTAGAAATATGTTCCAACGTTGCTTTACTAAACTCAAAATTTCTTACTATACGAATTTATTTCTGTTTGATATTTTTTTTCTAGTGAAAAAAACTATCCTAAATTACATTTTTAGATGATTAAAATCGTTAATATATATATATGAACTTCTTTAAAATTTTAATAAGATACAAAAAGAATACAATGTTTACCGACGAGAAAAATAAAAACAAAAAAATAATTTTTTCAGCATTTTGAAACTATCCTTAAAAAATATAACAATGATACTAAATACAATTAAAATATACAGAAAAATATTATTTTTTAATAAAAAAAGACGGAAGATTTTTTTTTCTGATGAAAAGTTATTCTGAATTCATCTTAAAATTCAGATTAAACTATATAAGAACTTGTTTACAGTTTCATCTTAAAATTCAGATTAAACTATATAAGAACTTGTTTACAGTTTTAATAAAATATATAAATAATATATAAAGATGCAAAAAATAAAAAGCTTAACGAATAAACATTCGTCACTATTTGAAAAATATTATAAATCAAAAATTTACGCGAAAAGAATAATATAATTTAATTGGATTCTAAAGAATTTCTTTTTTAAATAACTTTAAGATAACTTTAAAATTTTTTCTCTCTAACATTATTAACAAAGAATTAATTCTATGCCAAGGTCAAACTTGATTCATTTTTAAGATATCAATGAATTGCAGTTTGTTATCTTTAAGTCACACATCTAAAGTAAATGAAATAAATGACAAATTGGAAAAGTTTCTTACAGAAAAAATATTTTTGTGATGTTATTGTCGTCAAGATACCGTATTACAAAAGATAAAAATAAGATCAAATTTAACAAACTCGCTGCTTGTTTTTGCTATCTTATTTTTAGAATTAGTTATGTGGACTTCTGAATTTTAACAGAAATTGTATACTTTAATTTAAAAATATAAAATTGATATTTTGAATTTTTCTGATTATAGATGTGTAAATGTTATCATTTTCATTTGAAACATAAACACGAAAAATCTCCAATTCAGAATAATTTTGAATTAGTTTTTATTTTCAATTAAGACCTGTAAGAAAATCATTTCTTTTACAAAACCTTGAATTTATTTATATATAGATAGACTATACGTTTCTCAACCAGTAATAGACATACTATTGGTTGAGAACCCTTGAATATACTATTGGTGGCACTCGAGAGATGATTGGTAATACCTGTATAGTTTTGATTTTCTATTTATATACAAAGCATATTTTTTGTTGGTGGTATTGAAATTTTTGAATTTTGCTTTTGATGGTACGCATTTATGAAAAGGTGGAGAACCGCTGAACTATACTACGCTAGTAAAAGTGTCTCGTATTGCCCGAATATTTTTGGTATATAATTTTCTTTATAATTACACGTAGAAATATGAAACTCACTTCATATTTTAGTCTAATTTTCAAAGGAAAATAGTCTTTTAACATTTCTATAATGACTGTCTGTCTTGTGTTTCCTCAATAACAGCTTAATTAATAGATTCAATACCTTAATTAGTAAATTAATTAATAGATTTTATGAAATTCTGTAAATATTTGCTTCTGTTAAAGATGATTTTAACACATCGTATCTTTTAATCCCATGGTTTCAACTATTAAAAATGGCAGGCATTCAAAACTTCTGAAATATTTTCTTAATACTTTTAAATCACGAATGTATTTTTATTTTATAAAATTTAATTGGAAAAATCGTGCTATGTGAAGATGACTTTGATTATATTTCAATTAACTCTTCAACCATTTAAAAATACGGCAAATATTCAAGTTTCTGATATTTCTTTCTAATAATTTTTAAATTATTTGATAGATTTTTTTTTATAAAATTTAATAAAGGGATCATATATGCTAAAAGATGATTCATCTACAAATATAAATGAATACTTGCTCACGAAAACACATTTATACATATCATTATAATTATATAGTATACAATATAATAGTGACATATCATTATTATACTGTATTATTATGTAATAATGCTGTTGTGTCTAGGTTTTTTTTTATAAAATTTAATAAAGAGATCATATATGCTAAAAGATGATTCATCTACAAATATAAATGAATACTCGCTCACGAAAACACATTTATACATATCATTATAATTATATAGTATACTATATAATAGTGACATATCATTATTATACTGTATTATTATGTAATAATGCTGTTGTGTCTTCGTGTGTCTTTATATATACTATAATAATAATATATAAATTATATATATATATATATAAACAAATCCATAGACAATATAATTTACTGTATGTGCATCAAATAGCTTTAGGCCGTGTTCGACGTGCATGCGACGCGATGCGATACTACGAGCGACAGAAAACAAACCCATAGACATAGCCTCGCCGCGTAGCATCGTCTGCTTAGCTGAAATACAAACTAGTTTGTTTTCTGAAGTGACAGATGCAAATTATCATAGCTACCGAGTTCGATTCAGAGTTTCTAATAAGCGAAATTTATAAAAAAAAATCTGTATTATGGAAAATGAGAGATAAAAATTACCATAAATAGTGGGACGATATTTCATTATAGATACTACAGAAGCGCTTCTCGTGGGATACACTGTCGCTCATAGCGAAACATTGCATCGTACAGCATCGCGTCGCTTATACGTGGGATATGGCCTTAAAGATATTGACATCAAAATTTGGAATGGTCACTATAGTATAGCAGGAATCACATTATAATCTCACAATTAATAGGCTACTGTATTCATGTAGCTTGATTAATAAAGAACGATACTATAAAATTTGAATCGTCTGCAGATGTTTAGTTCTTGAGATAATTTAGCCGCTCATAGCGAAACATTGCATCGTACAGCATCGCGTCGCTTATACGTTGGATATGGCCTTAAAGATATTGACATCAAAATTTGGAATGGTCACTATAGTATAGCAGGAATCACATTATAATCTCACAATTAATAGACTACTGTATTCATGTAGCTTGTTTAACAAAGAACGATACTATAAAATTTGAATCGTCTGCAGATGTTTAGTTCTTGAGATAATTTAAGAAGTATAAACAGATGAACAAAATGAATACAAAAAATCATTTTTCTTTAAAAAAAAGTTAAAATATTCAATAAAATAAATAATATAAATTAAATAATATAAAT
>AYEL01023611.1:0-11670 GCA_000484575.1 Olivierus martensii
CCGTAGATGTATACAATATCTAAATAGATGATTTTATTTAATTCTTATAATTTTATAGAATTTAATAATTTATTCTATTAAAATATACATGTTATAGTGAACAAGAAGTTTGTTGAATGATTAAGAATTCATTTTGGCTATTTATTAAAGTGAATATCATCCAAAGCGCAGTGGGATTGACTAATTGTAACTTTTTTAAAAAATTACAAATCATGACCCAATTGTTATTTCAAAGTTTTTGATGGAGTCACAAAACACTTGTAAGTTTTAAGTACAAAAAATATGAAATGAAAATATTCAAATTTAATATGAGTATCAAAAAGCTAAAGTATGGCGACTTCCCCCGATCCACTATACTGTACTAAAAAAAACTATGGCAACTTCCCCCGAGGCACTTATACTATATATAATAAAATTATTTTCACCTGTATAAAGTTTCACATATTAACTTTATTAATAAATTAATTTGCGTTAGGCTTTTTTTACGTCGACATCCTTATAAATAAACATTGATACTCAGTATTACAGAGTTTACATAGCATTTGAAATAAATTATATCTATAAATTAAAAAGAGTCCCATCGACATTTTTGCGGGGGCCTCTCAGTTTTCAGCTACGCAACTGCCCCTCACGTTATCCTACAACTGTAACAGATTTTTATTTATTAAAAAAATTGTAGGAAAGCTTATTTATTTTTAATGTGGCACAAAAAGTGCAAAACATTATTATGATGAAGACGTGAATACCTACTGCTGAGCTAGATTGCGTGTGCAACAGCGAGTCGGGTAACAGGCTCGCTGCTGCGATTAATTGCTGATTAATTTTTTTAATCGGGAAAAATAATGCAACATTTTCAATTGACGATATAAAGAAAAGTGCAAGTGATCTTAGTTTTCAATATAAAGAATTGGACAAATTTCAATTTTTCAATGAATTAGAATGCCTTAAATCGCAGGCACAGGTGATATTTCCAAATTTAACATCATTATACCTAGGGAAATTTTAGAAGGAATTTTAAAATGGAACATCTGTGAATCATACCTATATTTAACCATGGCACTACGTATCATGCTCAGGTTACCCGTTACTGTTGCTACTGGAGAACGAAGATTCAGTAAATTAAAAATTATTTAAGATCAACGATGACTCAAAATCGATTGACCAATTTAGCAATACTATCAATTGAAAATGGTTTCTTTTTAGAAACAGATTTTAAAGAAGTAACAAATAATTTTTCAGAAATCAAAACATGAAAGATGAAGCTTCTGTAATAGCTTGTTTTACAAAATTTTATAATCTTTGTAAAATAATATTTGCTGAATTTTTGTGAGCTGACAATTTTTATAATTTATATGTTATATCCCGATTTCTCCTTCACACAAATTAAATAAATAATTAATAAAGAAAAATTACAAAAAAAAATTTGTTGATCTACCTGTTTTTATTCCCTACAAAGGCGCCTTTTATATCTTGAGCCATAGGCCGCTTAGAGCAGTAGCTACGACACTGGGAAGGGATATATATCTGGAGTAACAAATATAATTTCGTAATCAGTCCTTTTGGCGAACGGAGGGAACACTGTCCAATTCGTCTTCTCTTCGGTGTCGGAGCTTCAATATCAATATTAGAAGAGGAGCACAAGATAGGTTATTTGATATTTGAATGAAACTGTTGTTATTATTCTTTTGTCTTTCTGACTTATTCAGTTCTTTATCGGTTATGGTGAACTGACACAGGGATGTGGAGCGACTCTCGGATGTCGGGAACTATATCCTGATATCGGAACAACTATCGGACACGTCCTTTCTGTGTCGGATCTCCGGAGCTACTCCCCGATTATTCCTCTTCTCACCCTGTTCATTCCCCAGATCACCTCTGAATCTTTCGGTTTCACCTTCCTTTTCCCGGGGAAAGATGACGTCACATGTTTTCTCCTCTTTTCTTTTTTTTTGTGTCTTGTGAGACACCTGCATGTAACACGATTCTTTATTTGACCATATATCTTCCGTTGTATGTTATTCTTTCTCTATGTTGTGGAAACAAGATTCTCCGGGCCAGGTAAAAACGATATGTTTATTGTCTATTTTACTCTGAAGGTGTCACTCCGTTCAAATTCCTTTTAGTAAATTTTTTGATAAGTGGAGAGTGACGCTTTACAGTCGATCCGAATTCTGGATCTCCACAGTGGACAAACTGTGATAGAGTCTGAAATGGCTTCACCACTTAGGCCCTCTGCACACGGAGCGTATCGTCATAGACGCGTACAAGATTCGACTCGCAGTTGACAATACGCGTACGCCTGCACATTCACACACGAAGCGTACTACAAGCGTACAGAATTCATTTATTCAAGATAGCGTCCAGCAGTGATGATGATGATGATGATGATGATGATATATTTTATTATTTTTGTCGTCGCCGAAAGAGAAGGAAAATAAGACGATTTTGGGTTCATCCCTACATTGAAAGAAATGTAAATAATAGATTGTTTATTGCTGCTAGGGAATTATCAGATGAAGCAAAATTTCAAACATTTTATAGAATGACTCAAAATACATTTCGAGAACGTGTTCAAATTGTCAGTTCTACTATTCAAAAACAAAATACAGGAATACCTCGATTATCGCGATTTTCGAATTATCGCGGTTTATAATTTGATACCAAAATTCCAATTATTGCGATCCAAATTCGAATTATCGCGGTTTCCAGATATAGCCCACTACATATGTAACCAGAATTACATTTACCCTCCAAGTAGCTCTCTTAAAGCACTTCGTTTTTATCCGAGGGCGCCTACTCACTGCTCATCAGTAACTGTCCGCCATTGCCTGAAGTAAATGTGGACAAGGCCAGCTTAAACCCGGTAAGCAAACGATGCACCGTATCGGGGCGCCTTAAGAAGGAGGGCGCCAAAATTATCATTTTATCAATATTGTAAAGGTGCTGAGTAGATGTTACAAGGAAGCTGCATCGGGGCGCCGGGATCTCTAGAGGAGAATCTGCATGTGGATATTTATTTCTCTTCTTATTTACCCCTACAATGAATGCTAAAAGAAACAAGGATGATATCAAGTCTACAGCTATTAAGAAGAAACGTAATGATCAGCTTAAAAGATTAGCACGTTTAACAGATTTCTTTTTTACCTCATATAAAATTTAATCAATAGATTTGAAAAATCCTTGGCAACGATCACCCATTTTACATGCATTATTTATCCCGATTATCGCGGATTCGATTATTGCGGTATTTTTCGTGGCAACATTAACCGCGATAATCGAGGTATTCCTGTAGTAACATGCGTGAATCTGTAAGTGGAGAAGAAAGAATCCAGATAACGCTAAGATAAGTAAAATATCTATTTAGAAACTTTTTAAAGTTATAAATTTTCTAAAATTAAAAACTTTATATGTAATATAGCATCTTGATTTAATTTTTATTGTTATCTTCAATAAATCAAAGAACAAACAAACAAAATAACTTAAATAAACAAAATAAATAAATATAACACAGACTTAGCATTCAGAATGGAATAATAACTCTGTATGTAATATTTTTTTTGTATTTATTATTGAAGAAACCGTATAGAGTGCACAATTAAGCCTAGCTTCATACGGCTAGCGAACGACAATACGGTACGGCCAGCGTTGTGAAGCTTGGGAAGTATGACGAATACGCTACGCTGCTGCTTCGTGTACAGACATGCATTTGAAAACACGTGGCGCTGCAAGCAAACGATGTCGCGTCTAAAACGCGTCTATGACGATACGCTCCGTGTGCAGAGGACCTTAGTAATCGCAAGATTAGAAAGTGGCGTTAAAAAAGAGCTTTTTCTGAGTCGCTGAATATCATGTTATTTGGAGATCATACAAAGAAAGTTCAAAAAGACTCTCAAAAAACTTGCAGAGGACGGTTTTGCTTTTGTCAACAGATGACGCCACACTCCATTCTAGTAGAATACTATGTGGCGGGCCATATATATATACCGGGTGTTTTCGAGCACCCGTACCATCCTTTTTTCTCGGAAACACGATGAAATAGGAAGTAGGGAAAAATATTTTGATTACCAAAGTATACCTGAAGAATCGAATGGGCATGAAAAAAATTTTGTGGGCCATCGGAACTAGGGGCACAAGGGGTCAACTATGAAATCTCCAATGGAGGGAAGAATCGAATGGGCATGATAAAAATTTTGTGGGCCCATCGGAAGTAATCTGAAGAATCGAATGGGCATGATAAAAATTTTGTGGGCTCATCGGAAGTAGGTCAAATATGAAATCTCCAATAGCCAATGCCGATTTTGGCATAATTGGATAGAACTGTGAAAAACAAACAAGCAAGGGATCAACGATGAAATCTCCAATGGAAACTAATGCCAATTTTGGCATAATTGGATAGAACTGTGAAAAACAAACAACTTTAATGCCGATTTTAACATAATTGGATAGAACTGTGAAAAACAAACAACTTTTGTTGGAAAGTTTTTTAATATTACTTACGGATTGTGAGATATCACAAAAAAAGATGCCGCCACATGTACTGAAAATATTTTAATATCACTTACGGATTGTGAGATATCACAAAAAAAAAGATGTTTTTAAATATCATCTACGGATTGTGAGATATCACAAAAAAGATGCTGCCACATGTGAAAAGCACTTCAAATTTTTGGCTTGGAAAGCCTAGGCCCAGCGGTTGTAAGAATTCACAAAAGCCGCCGCGTGTACCGCCGATTGGGTTATTCAAAGCAATAATAAAAGGAAGAATATGACATAGGGCATCTGTGTACATCCATGAGCTCATAAAGGGCTGAAGCAAGTCCAGAAACCCTTGTTCTGAAGTATGACTCCATGCTGAACTGTGATGGCGAGATTTGTTACACCTGCGGTTCGAGTGCTACTACCGAGTACCAGAATTCGCCTTAAATCTGTATATTACTAATCTTTGCTGCTTCAATAATGTTTGGCAATGTACACAGATGCCCTTTGTCTGAATTTTATTATTCTTCCTACTTCCTATCTCATCCTTCCTAAAAAGGGTGGTATATAAACCACTCTTTTTTCTCGGAAACGTGATTAGTTATATATATAATTACTTATATATATATAAGTAACTAGTAGTATATATGTACTAATTACTTATATATATATATATAATTAGTAATTTACCACAAATAAATAAATTAGAAATTAAAACTCAAAAATAAAAAATGCAAAAATTACTAGCTATTTTATTCGATTGTTTATGAAAAAAAAAAGTTGAAGGGTTGTCATCAAAATCATCAGCATTATCTTCCAATTCGGTCTCCGCTTCATACGCATCCATTAATTTTTGCAATAAAGGGTAGGTTCGTATAAACGCAGGCAACAACACAGAAATTGCCCGGTCGTGACCGGATGATGTCATCGGTCGAAGCCGGAGATGTGTTTCTACGAACGACACTGGTCACTTATTTACGTTATGATGATTTTTGTAACATGGCGGTTGTTTTGAAAGTAAAAAAAGCGAAGTTATATCTGCAATAATATTGTTTGTCGATAATGATGAAGAATCTGAAAACTTACTATTAACAAATTTAATGTTGGATATTTTAAAGGAAAGAAATATTAAAAGGAAAAATTTATCACCATCTGAGAAAACTGTTTTAAGAAAAATCTCTTGCAATAATATATATTCAATGTTTGTTATGTAAAGTATTAAAATAAAATGCCGTTTTATAATTCCTGTAATCAGTAATGATTTAACACACCTACGTAGCTTGAACTATGAAATGAGCATTAAGAACATTGATAAACAGTTTCTTCCGCCATTTTGGAATAAAGCAACCCGGTCACGTGTCTAGTAACCCACCACTTCGGCTGGGTCGTTTTGGTTGCGACCGAGGTTATAACCACCGGTCGCGATCTCTGTAAATCGAACGGCATAGGTCGTTTTAAAGAACGGTTATGGTCGTCACCAGCACAGATTACTAATACAGGTGGGATACTTCCTATCTTCTTCTTCTCCATTTCTTAATATGGAGGATATAGCAAGAGCTTTTTCCTCCGATGACTATTATCATATAAAGTAATCTAGATGAAGCGGTTGATGGTCCGAATGTATGTTTCCAGTTCGGATATGTGAGTTGTTATATCTGCGTTGGTAGCCGGCCAATATAGTTGGTCGAGATTTTGTTGTGAGACGATGAGGTGTAAGTGCACCTAGTTTTGTCCGTGCGCGGAGATACTCTGGGCACTCTATTCAAAAGTGGAATGCCGTTTCCAATTGGCTGCAATGTGGGCACACTGGCGACTGGGCCAGTTTATGTGAGTATAGAAATGAATTTAGGGGAGCTGTATTTGTCCGCAGACGTGTTAGTAGTACTTTCAGGTCAGGGGATGAGCAGTTGTCTGTCGGCCAGCATTGAAAGCGGTGGAGGTGGGTAAGATGAGCGGCTGCAGCAATGTCTTGCCAGAAAGGACACTTCCTATACTTTCAATGGTAACTTTTCAAAAGACGTAGTTATATAAAAAACTAATCACATTGCTTAGATCGTAACTTAGATAGCGCTATTAACGGTTAAACGTCACCATCAACAAAGCCAATAAAAGAAGTCAGGATATGACATCACAAAAATGGCTGTACTTTCTGTATAATCGTTATTATGAATACTACCTTCTTGATTTATTTCCGATTTCAAGAAGTTAATGTATTTTTAAAAAGAAAACGTTGATTTTTAATTGTATTTTAGTCTTTATGGGCGGATTGTTTAAACGGAGTTTCTATCGTCCACGGTTTTCTGCAAAAACCGGGTCTAGATGGCGTTCAGATAAATCGCGGTTTTAAATGCATTGCAAGGACCTTAATCGTTCTTTATGACAATTATTACTTTTTATTACAAACTGTTTAAAATAACATATTTCAAAAATAATTCAACAAAAATTAATTTCAAATAAAAAAGAAAATAATAATAAATTCATCACTCTTAGGTGTGTGACTTGTGTAGTTGTTTTTTTTTTAATAATACATCATTCAGCCTCGGTTGAATGCATTCTTAACACCGCTTGTAAAAGTTCATCAGTTAATTTTGATCTCAATTTGGACTTATTAATACTCGTGATTGAGAAAGTTTTTCGCATATATAAGTGCTTCCAAATAATAACATATTTGGAAGCACTTATATATGTATTTTTCTTAATTGAACAATTTTTAATTATAATATGATGAAATATATTTATTTTTTGTAAAAATGAAAATTATCTCTATGAATTGAAGATCGCGGATGATCTGACATCGCGGGCCACATTTCTAGGGTTTGCGGGAGCACTTTGGGAACCCCTGCAGTAAACTATAAACAACGAAAAATATTGATGAAAAAAACGTTCTAACTTCAAGGAACTATAGTTTAAAGTGGCAGCATTCAGGTTAAATTAAAATGGGGGTAATTATTATTACTGTAAAATAATAATTGATGACCAATCATAAATATGATTTCTGACCGCAACACACTTTCACTGCACTTATATCACACGCATTGTGAGACGGCATAGGAATATCTATGTAATAAATTCTGCGATTTCGGATTTATGCAAGAATAACGGTTTGAAAAACCAGGCCAAAGTGACTCAATAAAACTATAGAACTCGAAAAAATCGCGTTATATCGAAACAGCATTAAGCTGTTTCGATATAACGCGTTTCGTTCTTACTGTACAGTGGAATACATTTATTCCGGTCCCAAAACGATTGGGAGCGGAAAAATTTTCCGTTATAACCGACATAAAAAAAGAAAAATTTTAAAAAAGTTGCCCAAAGTTAATTCCATGAGCCTATGACGTTATTCTTCTAAAAAAATCGATATTTTAAAGATTTTCTTCGAAAATATAATTAAAAAATGAAGAAAAATCAATATTTTAAAGGTTTTTCGAAAATATAATTAAAAAAAATAAAATTCGTCGAACCTCAGTTTCAATTATCCCATTCCTCAAATTGCATATAATACATTTTTTAAACATAATTTAAGGTGGCCGGATGGCTGAGTCCTTCCTGCGTGGCACGCGTGCCACGCAGGAAGACTCGGTTCGCGTCCTGGGTCCGGTCCTGGATTTTTTCGGGGTATTGGGCCCAGCCCGGAGATCCCCATTCTTCACCATCCGGCTCCCTCCACGGGTGTGGGTACAGCCCATGGTTGGAACTGGCCCCGTCTCCTTCTTCTAAACCTGACTAGTGGCTAGTCTAGAAATATACTTTAGAAACCGGTTTTTCTAATCCTCGTCTGACGCGTCTGCTAAGACCAAGGAAACCTAGAATAAGAGGAAGGGAAACTCGACGTTTTCAGCGTAACCAGGCGTCTCCTTAGAAATCACCCTAATTGGAAAGGGGGGTAAAATATGCAAAAAAATTTTAAAGTGAATAAAAATTTGAATAATCTGCGTGTAAAATATATGTAATATGTATGGTTTTGATCTCCTTAGAAATCACCCTAATTGGAAAGGGGAGTAAAATATGCAAAAAAAATTTTAAAGTGAATAAAAATTTGAATAATCTGTGTGTAAAATATATGTAATATGTATGGTTTTGGTATTTAATTTTTGTCAATCGAGTGTATTGAATGTACTGTATTTAATTCCTTGGAATTTTCTACAACTTTTTAAAATTTTTTATTGTTATACTAAATTATGTCAGTGAATACAAAACATAAAGAACAAAATTAACAACTGCTATTTATAATTTATTATTCTCAGCACAAGAAACAAGCGTAGCAATATTCGAATGTTTGAAAATTTTTACAATTTTCAGCGGTTAGAGAGGTGTAACTTAGCGGTAGTGCATGCGATAAGATCGTGTACAAGGTAAGTAATATTTGTAATTCAGTTACAATATATAATGTGCATTATTCTAGCAATAATACTTCATGAGAAATTTGTATAAATGTACTTATTTTAAGCTATTTTTATCAAGTTACACCATCTTTATTATCTAAGACACCACCAGCAATATCAAAAAGAAAAAGTGCTATTAAGATAATTTTTTCCCTTTAATATTTGAGAATATTAACTATTAGAATACCATACACTTTGTAGTACGCCGAAGGAATAATTGCATCCTCTATATCAGGGGTGAGCAACCTTTTTAATCAACGGGCCAATTTAAATTTAAAAATTTTTTCATATAATAACTACATATGTTGATGTACAAGAGTAAATAATAAACCAGTTAATGCCGTTGGAAATTCGTCTACTTTATCTGGATTTTTCCATACTATCAGGATGTCATCAACATACTGGATGTAGAGCTTCATGGTTGGTTGGAATGTTGGAAGTTTTTGGTTTTCCGTTGCTCTAAGTAGTATCTCTGCTAACAAATCGGCTATCAGGTTACCAATGGGCACGCCAACTTCCTGCCTGTAAATTTTACCTCTAAATCTAAAGTATGATCCATAGCATATTAAATGTGCAATTTCTCTTAAGAGGTGTGCAATATTGTGTGCTTGGGGGATGTTCTCCAATAAAAACCTGTAGAAGTGTAGGCATACTGGTTCTAATTTTAAGGAGGGATATAGAGTTTGGAAGTCATACGTTGTGTAAGGTCATCAAGGTTGGTTTGTAAATCCTGGAGTTTGTTGAGCAGCGATGAGGCAACCATCGTTGAGTTATCCATTTCCCTTAGGACTTGGTTGCACCATCTAGCAAATATCTTCTTAAAATGGTAAGTAGGGGCTAGTCTCATCTCCACTATCAGTCTAGCTTCCACTGGTGATTTATGCATTTTTATGAAGGCGAAGAGCCTTGGGCAGGCCAGAGCTTCTTGCCTGCGATGGATCCATATTTCTGGGAAATGCTCGTTCTTTATTATTCTTTCCAGTCTAGCCATTATTTTTCTAGTTGGGTCTTCCTGTACTCCAACTGCTTTTGTCTGGCTGATATAGTCATAAAGGAAGGAGTCATATTCTTTCTTCTCCATTATGACCATCTTTTTTGTTTTATCTTCCCTGGTAACTGTAAATTTTTGTTGCTCTAACCATTGAAGTGTCCTCTTTAAGTCTCTCATTTCGTTTTAGCTTCTTTGGCCTTATGTGAGTTGGCGGTGCTGGTTTCTTGGTTGACGAATGCCCATCTGAGCTTGTCTCTCTCTGTGTCATCTACATCCCAAATTAATTCTTCAAATACTGGAATATCTTCCAGTAACATTGTATTGTTACAAATCGCATAGGAAGGGTCCTTCTTAAAAAGGCTTTCTGCAAAATCTGGGATTTCTATACTGCCTACTACTGTTAGAACCTGATTTAATTCAAAACCTGTTTTTTTAGTTGAGACTAGTTGATGCTTGAAGATCCATTTGAGTTTTTTAACACATTTTTGTTTCAGGATTTGTTTTAGATTTGCGATTCTATCTTCTAGGCCATAAAGCAATTCTTCAACATTGCTGATTTTATTCAATAAAGCAAGACGGGGGTTTTTGTGCAGTTTATGAAACTTATAACACCTTCATTTTGCTTCCACGGTTGCCACTTTGAGGCATACCTGCTTGGTTTTATTTAAAATCACCTTGGAGTTAATTGGTAATCTTATCTTAAAAACTGAGGTCGGAAAAACTTCATTTATTTTACATTGTTTGAGAAATCCCAAGTTTTTTTTTTTTGTTAAATTTATCATTATTTCTTCTTAAACCCTATTTATGAAAATATAATTTAAAAAAAAATATATAGAGGGTGCGCCAGCTAACTCCGGACAAATTTCAAATTGAATTTCCCGCCATATTTTACATCAGCGCTACGATGCTGCTGACGTTTTAGTAAGCCAGACAGATGATGCGTTTGAGGATAAGTACAAAATAGCTGATCAGTTAAGATTGAGTGCAGAAGATCGGAGAGCAGCGATAATCAAAGGCCTTCGCGCTGGACGTTCACCTTCTGAAATAATTCAGTTCTTTAACTATCCAAGATCGACATTTTATGATGTTCCTGCTAGATATGCACCTTCCGAGAAGTCTGAAGAAGGTTCTGCCAACCCGGCAAGGAAGAGCCATTCCAGGGGGAGATTGTCAAGGACACTGGAAGTTGTCCAAAGGGCTCAAGAGATCATCTCAGAGGACCCAGGGCAATCTCTCAGGCAGTTGGCAAAAACATTGGGTGTGAGTGAGGCCACAATGCATCGAATTGAGGAAAAGGACCTACGGTATAAGTCCTACGTCATAAAAGTATGACAGATGCTGTCTAATGCCGCTAAAACAAAGAGAGTTGCTCGCTGCAACTTGCTTCAGTGTTCAATGAAGATTGAAGATGCAAGACGCATCAGATTTTTTCTGATGAGAAAATTTTTACTGTTGATGCCTAAATAAATCAGAGAAATGACCATTGGCTTGCCTATGATCTTGAAGATGTCCCGGTAATAGCTAGGATGAAGTTTCCGGCCAGTGTTCACGTCCTAGCTGTTGTTTCCGGTGAAGGTGATGCGCATGTCTTTGGAAAGGGAGAAACCGTAACAAAAGAAGTTTACTTGCATGTTCTAACAACAATAGTGAAACCTTGGATGGAAACTGTGGCTTCCAGGAGATCCTACATCTTCCAGCAGGACGGTGCACCTGTGCCCATCAGTCATTTAGTGCAAAACTGATTGTCAGACAACATGGATATGTTTTGGTCTAAAGAATTCTGCCTCCTAACAGTCCAGATTTGAATCCTTTGGACTATTA
>AYEL01023612.1:0-13555 GCA_000484575.1 Olivierus martensii
ATGTGCGGCCATTTTATATTTGCGCTGCCCCACTGAATTCGTGGGCTGACTGGACGTTTTGCTGACCCTATCATATTCGTTAGGTCGGCTAAACGTCCAGTCAGCCCACGAATTCAGTGGGGCAACGCAAATGTAAAATGGCCGCACATCGACGGTCGATGTCGGACACTGAACATTTGTTGTAGGTAGCCTTGTCTTCAACATTTCAGTGGTCGACAATCATATTCTTCTTTTTCGTGCTCCGGCGGAGCATTTTTTACTAGTTTAATATATATATATGTATTATATATTATATATATGTTATACAATATTCACTTCATATTCGCTTTTTTATGTTCTGACAGAGCATTTTTAATTTTAGCACGATTTGCTATTATTAATAATTACATTAATAAAAAAATCTGTTTCTTCTGTAAAAATGATTAATAATAACGAAATCTATATTAAATAATATATTCGGTAAGAAAGTAAGTAATGCAACCATTATTTTTCTAATATTGTATGTATATATATATGTATTCCCGATAACGTTAAGTGAATTATAGAAACTCCAGCCCTACTTGTTGGGTACATAAACTTCAAATTTGTCACGAAGATAGGATTTAGGTCAGATCCAAAGGAAAAAAATCCAAAATCCAAAAAAATTTTTTAAATAATGATATTGTGGTTAAATGGCGCGATGTCCTTTAGCTGTTCGATTATTTTAAAAATATAATTTTTATTATTAATTTTCACTTTTTATTATTAACCTTATTTATTTCTTTGATTTAAAATTCTTAAGTAATAATAAAATACAATTCGTATTCGTATAACACAGCATATTGTATACCACGACGGAAATATTGCGGTAATACTCATGTAACGCAGTAAAAAACACCCGTTAACACTGCAGATAAATTTGATATTTTCAATCTAATTGTAATATGAGTAATTTGGTATCCTGATGAGGCTCAACTCTAATTATTATTATTCTAATTATAATAAATGCAATTAACGTTCATATTTTTCGATTTTTTGATATGTGATGTTTTGATATTTGATTCATGTATAATCTCTATGGCTCATATAAGACGGATTCATATAAAGCGGAACGTAAGCCCTTCGTTATATAGGGGTTAATTGCACTATTTAAATTAATAATTTAACGCCTTGCTGAATTAAAATTAATTATCTTCACAGTTTACGCCATATTTATCAGTCAAATTAACTTCGACTGACGAATAGCCTTTTTCAAGCTTAATCCTTAATATTCGAAGCAATTTTTAGAGTTGTTATTAGTATGCAAGAATAAAAACTTTATTTCTAATATGATAATTCGTTTTAAAAAACATTTCATATACGGGGAAATACTACTGAAACCAGTTAATTGGAGTTCAGGCATTGTCCCTCTTCCAGATCGACCAGGAGGCAGCTCCCTGATCGATCTGGAGTAAATCGTGCAGGAATTCCGCCCTATGATTTCGATCTTTCTCGAAGTTGACGGCCGAAGCTGTAAGGCATAATCCTTATATATATTATACAATACTTTATATGATATTGATACTAGCTTCAAAATTACAGATAGATTAAGTAACATTTTAAATTATATTTTTCTATAAAAACAGATATTTTTATATAAAATTTTTCGATAAAATCTATAATGCAGCAAAACTTTTACAAGGAGTGATCAAAACTTTGTATAATGGCAACTCTGTCAACAAACGATGACGCCTAGCGGAATTATGGTAATTTGATTATTGAACTTTCATTTCAGCGCATTACTATAAGATATGCTTTGGATTTCGAACTGTCTGAAGAGCAGAAAGAAAATCGAATAGCAGTTACATCGGATTTGTTTGAAAAACTAGCGATGATCCAAATTTTTTGGCCAAGATCGTTACAAAAGATGAATCCTGGGTGTAGGATATGATCTTGAGATCAAAGTGTAATCATCTTCGTGGCACATGAAAGGGTTTCCAAGACCAAAGAAGGCCCGAATGTTCAAATCACATGCCAAGGTCATATTGATTGCTTTTTTTGACAACAAATGTATGGTGCACCTGAATTTATTCCTGCACACGGACCATAAATGTTATTTATTATGAACAAGTTTTAAAGCGACTACAATTTGCGGTGCGTCGCAAAAGATCAAACATGTGGATAGACGAATGGCTTTTCCATCATGAAAACGCGCCGTGCCACACTGCTCTATGAATCAGAATTTTTGGCAAATGACAACATTCCTTTGGTACCGCAACTTCCATATTCCTCCAATTTGATCCCGGCCGACTTTTAGCTTTTCCAAAAACTAAAAACAGCTATGAAAGGGAAAAGATTCGACAGTTTGGATGACATCAAATTCAACGTGAAAGCCCGATTATAGGCCATATTGAAAACTGAATTCTGTCGATATTTCGAACAATGGCAAGCTCGGTGGAATAAGTGAGGGCAGTCCTTTGAAGGTATCTAGAACTATTTTAGTGTGAAAGTGTGTAAAGATATTGCGTTATTATACGAACTTTTTGATCACTCCTTGTATACACGAGTATTAAATAAAAGTTCATTATTAAAAATGTAGTAGTAAGGAGATATAACAATTATGTATAAATTTTGTATTGAGGAAAATGTTTTGATATAGTCGAATTTATAAAAAAAATCCATAAATATTGATAAGAACAGGTATGCTGTATTATTAAACAGTAGTCTCTAAAAAATTGATTTCTTATACTATATTGCAAATATTTCGCTTATTAATTTGAATATAAATTCAAATTCTGAATTTTTCTTCTTCGGATATACTCGATACTTTTATTGAATACCGCAATCTATGAATCTTGAATTTGACGTTAATTTTACGCATGGTTATGATAAAGAACTAACATAATTCCTAACGGAGGATGAATGGCCAAATGCCATCATAGAATCGTGTTGTAGAAAAGAATGTGTGTATTGTACTAGAATTAATTAAAAAAAAAAAACAATAAAAAGAATGATCATAAGATTCTATTCAAATTCTTCACTGGAAAATTGAAAATTTTCTGTTTGCTACTTAGTCGATCTTAGGCCCTCTGCACACGGAGCGTATCGTCATAGACGCGTTTTAGACGCCGCATCGTTCAGTCGATCTTAGGCCCTCTGCACACAGAGCGTATCGTCATAGACGCGGCATCATTTGCTTGTAGCGCCATCGTTTGAAATGGCTGCAAGCAAACGATGCCACGTTTTAGACGAGGCATCGTGATATTTATGTTATATATCAGAAACCAAATCGTACTTTTGAATGTATTCTTCATATTACAAATTCGAAAGTGCATTCAAGTCAAATAACTTAATTAAAAATTCTCCTAAAGATATATATATATATATAAAAAGAAAGAATTTGCTAATATTAAGGGTACAATTTATGGAAATGAGCTGCCAAGAAATACATAGGTGAACAAACAAAGGTTTGGAATTGCTGCTCTAGATCGTAAACAAACACTATCATATGGCTTTCCAGTAGACAAATAGTGATGATTAGTTTTGTATGAGCTGTCATGAAATAGCATTTTCATTAAATTCAAATGCTTTTATATTATGTTTTCTTTGTTTTTTGATTAATAACCATATTATTTAATTTGTTTTTGATTAATTGTATTGAATTATTGTGGTTAATGGTTTCTTGCAAAGAATATTTTATGAAATTGCTAAATCATGGAAAATATTGATTTTGAGACATTTTCTGTCTAATTTTTATGCTAAGACTAATAATTAGCAATTCCATTATAGAGATCTCTCTGTAACTTTATAGTGCTTTCCAACCAGTAACATCTGGTGGGATCAATTGGAAAGTTGAAGGATGAGTTCAACAGGCCAGGCCTGGACCTCTTCTTACAAAAATCTATAAAAATGATATCTGAAAAATCTATAAGTATGAGACCTGAAATAGAACTCAGATCTTCCAAGATAATAATGAATGCTCTTACCACATGATCATCTTGAAGAATAGGGATTGATTGGCTGGTCTCAAATTTTTCTAGATACATGTGTAGATAAAAGGATCTAAAACTGAATCTAGATATTCAAGTTAATAAACAAAATCATGTCAGTCTGTACTAATGGAAGTTTTATAATATTCCATGTTGTAACTGTTTCTTCATTAGGACCCCCTCTAAGAAAACTGTGTTATTTAGATTGTTTTATAACAATGCTAATTATAGAAGTTATTTTGCAATTATTTATATAATTATATAAATAATTTCAAAATAACTTCTATAATTTTTATAATTTTTAGATAATTTTTCAACATATACCAGTGAAAAACAAATACTTTTTGGATTCAGGATGCATTATAATTTTTCAATGGAAAGTAATGTCAATTTAGACCTTGATTTATAAGCAATTTCCACAAATGCTTTAATCATATAAACTGGGATTGAAGTTTATTAAATAAAATCATATAATAAATTTTGCTCCATATGAAAATATTAAAAACAATGTATCGAGTAAGATTGAGCATAATCATTTATATTCTCCTTTTAGAAAATATAATCAAACAACCTTCTAATTTGTTCAATTCTCATACTGTTTATATTTTTTGTGTCATATATACTGTTCATTATAACTAACTAATGAATAACCATATAACTGAAAGATAAATAAAAATAAATTTTAATAAGCCTATACTTATATCTGTATTCCTAAATATAGATATAAGTATAGATTTATTAAAATACCTATGCCTAAATACAGATATTCTTGCTGTGAACATATCACATTCCCAAAGTTTCTCTGTAAACTGAAAAATTCGTAACTCAAAAATTATGCTAACATTGAATTCTCTTCCTCTGGTTTCAATCTTTATCCTATACTGAATATTATAAATTAGATCAATTAGCAAAATTTTGTATTTGAATTTCAAAAATAAACATTTGATTAAAACACAAAGATTTCTAGTCAAAGTGCAGTCATCTTGAAATACTGTATTAACATGATAAATAAGTAAAAATTTTTCAATAAATTTTCTAGATATCATTTTGATGATATTTTTTAAATTTTTAAAAAAACTGAAAATAAATGATTAATCATATGTACAAATATTTGTAAGTCAATATTTATTACTAGAGAAACACTTGTAAAATGTAAAATTATTATATTTAAAAAAAATATGAATATTTTGTGACAAATGAATGTTTCTTATACAGCTATTGACATATATGAATTTGAAGTTACATAAAAAATACCAAAGTCCAAAATAAAGCACAATAAGCATATCCTTATTGCTTATTGTGCTTTATTTTGGACTTTGGTATTAGAGGTCAAGTAGTTTTGGTGATTTCTCTTTTTATTATACATAAAAATTTTGGCCAAATATTTATTAAATAATTAAGATGATTTAATGTAATGTAAGATATAACAAATAAAATTTTATAGATTAATACCACAATAATGATCATAATACTACTATATCAAAATGAATCTATAAAATTATTTTTATAGTACCATGTTTAACATAAAACTATAATATTCAAAAAATAATCTTATAATAAAATATCTGTAGTGGTACTACAGATAATGTAATAAGTAATGTAATCATTGATATTATAATCAAATTATACAATATATCAATATATTGTATAAGTATATCATATTATAATATAGTGGTGCCTCACAATTCAATGTCCCGCAATTCGACAGTTGGATCGAATTGCGGGACATTGCAGGATGGCGCATGCATCCAAAACTCAACTGTATGGAATTATATGATGCCATTTATTATTTTTCAGTTCTTGTTGGGCTGCTTTGGTGTTTGTCATGCTGTTAGTTTTAATTTTCAATTCTGCATTTTTCAAAAATAAAAAATTTATGCATCTGTAGTTATTATTATTTTCTTGAGTGAAATTTAGGGATAGATTCAAAGAGAAGTGAGCAGAGGAATAATTTAGGAAAGAAGAAAACTTAATTGGGCATAGATAATGTGCAGAAAGAACAATTACAGATGTAGATCAAAAGTATGGCATTCCTAGAACTTGGCAATATTTTACAAAAAAGAGAGATTATAAGTGCTAAGGTATCTGCTGGAGCAATGAAGATTTCTGACCAAGAACAGATCTTTTATCATTGAAGAGATGAAAAAGCTGCTTTTCACCTGAATTAGATAAAGAAAAATGACGGGAGATCCAATAACTCAGCCAATGATCTATGAGAAGGCTAGGCTAATTTTCAAAGAATTGCAGAAAAAAACTTCAAGATGTACCTCAGATCAAACTGAGTAATGTAAAGCGAGTCAAGGTTGATTTCACAGATTTAAAAGTAGAAAGGTAGACTTTATTCCAACATCCAAGGGCTAATGAATTGAGTGTATTGTATATAAAATAGTGAATTTTGTAATTTAGTGTGTTATGCAATAATAAAATACGTATAGTAAAGTAAATAATATGGTGCATTTCTCTCATCTCGCCTATTAGAGGGAGTGGGATGGGGAGTCTGACAACGAATTAATCTACGTTGTATTTTCCATAGTCTTATATGGGAAATATTATCCCACAATTCGACAGTTTCTCAATTCGATATTAGTTCGGTGATGGATTAGTATCAAATTGTGAGGCACCACTGTAGTTGTTCTTATATTACAATAACTATCCCTACAGCATGTAATATTGTATTTTGCTATAAGAAATATGCAAGAATTTTTTACATAAATTTGACTAAAATAAAATCCAACTTATATAATACTTTCAGTAATTTAAATCTTAAGTTGAGAAGTGCAACTTACATAAGATGTTTGTATATATATATTTGCAAATATATATACAAATTCAGAATCTCAAAATATAATCTTTCACTGTACATTAATTCTTATGAAAAATTGATTGATTCTATATTGTTATATATGTTCTTGAAAAATAAGTCTAGGACAGGGGTGGCGAACCTTTTTCTGCTGGTGTGCCTGCTTGTAGTACGCCTCGTGTGTGGATTTGCAGGCGTATGCGTATCGTCAATTGCGAGTTGAATCTTGTACGCGTCTATGACGATACGCTCCGTGTGCAGAGGGCCTTAGAAGAAGAGAAGTCGTTACAGCAAGAAGACTAGAAAGTTGTTTGCATTGAATAAAAAAAATCAAGTAATGATTGTTGCAGGTTTCTTACAGGACATTGTCATCGCCAGTTAATTAGGATTACTGATAATTCCAGCTATAAATGATGCCAGAAGACATTGAGATTTTTCTTCGCATATTGTACCTTTCAAGCCCTTTCAGGACTTTTAAGATTGAATTTTCCTATACCGGGAAAGTACTTTATAATCCCGTTTGAAACGATATCATATTTTCGTGTAAGATAATTTTCTTATAGAATGATTCTGTTATGGTGCACAATAAATCATTACATCAGTGGTTCTCAACCACTGTGCAACTTTGACAGTGTGCCGCGAAAAATTAAGAATGAATTGTATGTATGTAATTGTATGAATTATATATATTAATAGCGAAACGTGGTTGGCTTGATATTCCTTTTGCAGTAGAACCACTGTACCGATTCCTATAAATAAGGTATCGTTAGAAAAATCTAACCCACGAATTTCTGCGACAGCCAAAATTTTTATCGTTATTCATAGTTTAAAAATCAAGGAATAAAAATTAAAATTATAGTTTCTCTAAAAAGAAAAAATCCGCAGGTGGCGTTATAACTTAATAAGGACCGCCATTTAATGATCCCGTATACGAATATGTCTGTAATCTGAATGTAATAAATAAGAATAAATATAATATTTGTTAAATCTAAATTATTATTTAAAATATTTAGATGTGCCGCCAAATTTTAAAATATTAAAATGTGTTTCCTCAACAGAAAAAAGGTTGAGAATCACTGCACTACATGGTCTCAGTGCTAAGGTTTTTTGCCCTCTTCCTAACTCATAATCATAGACGTTACAACAATGGAGACAGATGTAGAACAATTATAAAATTCATTTTTATGGAAATTTTCTTACAACAACAACAATAAAATAATAATCATTTTGCTATTTCTATTAGAAATATGAATAAACCATGTTTTTTCAGAATCGGCATAGAATCTTCTGTAATCAATACATACTGTTTTATCAAGTGGCTATTCATCATTTCAAAGAATGTTTATATTTAACTAGATTATAAGCAATTTCAAAAGTTATACATCTGTCTCAAAGAATAACCTCACTTTTGAAACCAATAAATATGAAAGGCATCACATCATTAACATCGTTTCTCTACAAGTTATATTCATTGATGCCAAAGTTCTGTATCTAAGAAAGAGAAAAATGAAAACGAATGGGATTCTATATAGTCCTTTAATGAAGAGAAAGTATTAATTAGTATCGATTTCATTAGAAGTGAATATCCGGCAATCCCTACAAATTAATCCTCTGACAACTATGACCAGTAGAAAAATCAATTCATTGATACTGTATGGAATAACACATACTTTTTTTCTATTTGGATTTACATTAATAGCAATGGGAAAAATTGATTCGGATTACGAACTTTTCGGATCACGAACAGGGTCAAGGAACGGATTGTGTTCGTGAACCGAGGTTTCACTGTATTTCTATAAGATCTAAATAATAAAAGAAACATTTAATAATAATAATGATTCAATAATGAATGTTTAATTTCAGCATCCGAAGAAAATTAAAACGAAGAGGTTTATTAAAGATGACGTGAGATGAATAAAACTAAACATAAGATTTTAATAATGTACTTGAATTATATATTGCTAAGTTCATTAGAAACAAGATTTTAATTAATGCTTGAATAAATATTATAAGATAACAAACCAAATACAGTACTTGTAATTCATCGTTTCCTACTTAATCGAAAACTTGAATATTGCACCGAATAAAATATATGTACTCAAAACTTTTCTATCTTATAATACGATATAGTTATTCTATCTGATATAAAAAATATATATTTTATACTCTAAATTATCAAAGGCACTCATAAGCATTCCAAATAAATCTTTTATTACGTTTAAATACATAGAGCAGTTAGTTTTTTCATATATATTTAATACTAGAAAATAATAGAAAATCAAATATTTTCAATATTCACAAATAAAAATTTGGAATTATTAATGAATAAGTTTAATGACCAGTATGTGTATTACCATATATAAAAATATGAGAATATGAAAAGAAAAAACTCATAACTGTAATTAAAAAAATAGATTTAACTAGATAAAAAAATATACATGTTGACTATCAAAAATCCGGCAATCAATATTTCAGTTCCATCAGTTTTTCGGCATGAATGTCAGAGCGCATTTTTAAATTTATCACGTTGCGCGCCATTGTTTTCTGGAGTCGCCGTTCATATTTTGACAGCCTTGTACCAGGACCATCTGGAACACACTTCTTACCGGGCCAGCTACAACGGTTTGTGACGTCACATAAGAGATCTGACTCGCCATACAGAATTGCAAGGGCTATGTTAGAAGTATATTTAATTAATTGATTTCGATACCATTCTTCATATTTTGACATATGAAAATTCTATAAATTATGTTTGTTATTACAAAAGATTAAATCACCGCCAATTTAAATAGAAAGGTAATATTTAAATGAAGAAAACTGCAAATGATAAAATGCAAAATATAATTATATATTTTTGAATTTCTCTCTTCTAAATGATTTCAAACTAAATTTTTATAAATATTTAAAATGTAATGAATATAATTCTGCACTTTTAAAAAAGAATAAGGCAATACAATTAAAATATTTTTTTATTTACAAATATGCAGTTACATTATATATACAGTATTTATATATTTTATTTCAAAAGTCGTGCATATACATAAAAGCTTACAATACAATTAGAATGCAATGTTATTCAGTCTGTAGTTTAATTAGAAATTCAACCTAGGAAAAAGGTACATTTTTTCATATTGCACTAATTTAACAATTTCGGAAAATAAATGGGAAAATTAATAAATGGAGCCAATATAGTTTTTTACACGCTAATTGTATAATATACCATTTTGTTCCAGTTAATCTACCGTTATTAGAGAAGTTGCAAATAATTAAGCATAATGAGACGGATAAAGTTATTAACATCAGACAGGCAGAAGGGATTAGTGCAGCATGGCGTTACTCTGTCACAAGAAATATTTAATTAATTCAATTTTGCAGTCAAACAATGAGAACAGAACTATAACATCAGAGATATAAACTGATGAGCCATCATTTTTTCCATCTGCCTAAATGACAATTCTGACAAGATATAAATTTGTTCTCTCCTCTGAAATAAGATCAGGAGAGATTGAAATGTCTTAAGAAGCAAGAACAAAAAAAAAAATAAGTAAAAAGAAAAAACAAGAAACAATTCTCAACAGAGTAATAAGACACTGGTTTCCAATTCATCAGGAATCCATCTGACTCTTGGAAATGGTATGGTAGAAAATTAGGAAAGATATTCCAACCTGTTTGGCCCTGCAAGCTAGTCAGTCTCATTTTTGTTATAGATGGTTTCTTTGATTTTTTTTTATAACTTAATGGAAAACAAATAAATATGATTTTAAATAGAAATAGATAGAATACATAAATGGAGAAATTACTATATCTCTAAGACCCTGTGAGTCACATCACTTATCTGCATTTGAATTGGTCTGACATTTGAAATCCCCACAATATGCTGTATTCTGTGGTGCAGAAAACATTATATCTTCCCAGGTCAATTGTCTTTCCATTATATTTGTGAAATTTTTAAATAAAAAGAAATATAAATAAATACTGAAATACTTCTTACTTTAGATATTAAATAAAAGTAAACAACAAGCCAAATAAGTAAGATAAATTGTTTTGAATAAACAATTTATCTTACTTATTTGGCTTGTTGTTTACTTTTATTTACTATAAATAAATTTAAGCAATATTATTAATATTTCAAATAATTATAGTAAATGATTTATGAAAGTATGGATAGTCTTTACTTGTTTCAATTGTTCTAATAAAATATTAAAAGTTTATTGATAAATGGCAAAATTTTAAATATTTAAAATTAACAAGCAAGAACAGATTTATTTTATTATATAGTCAAACCTTGATAATACACACCCCCATTAAGCTGCCAGTCTCGCTGACTGTCAAGAAATTTGGTAGAACAGATCCTCTCTATGTTAATGGAAAAGGCAACTCCCGATAAGACACCATCCGCCATCCACCAATAGAAACATTTAAACAAATATTCCGTTTGGCATTGTATTTGTCCTCATTAATCCGCCAAAGGCATGTAAGGTGACTCGCATCCGAAAGTATATATTAAAAGCTCTCTGGATTCATTTGAAACCAGCAGGTGGGAGATATGAAGTCAATGGTTAATCATGTATCTCTCTAAGCCTGGTTCACATCTAGGTTATAGAAAATTTAAGATCATAAGAACAAGATCATTTCCATAGTGACTAGTCAAGTGATGCAAAGTCTTGTTAATATTTCACCATGCTGCAATGCTCACAAAAGGCTCCTCTGTTATTTGAAACATGCTAGCCATCTGTTACTGTAAAGTATACAGTTTTTTAGAAATATTAAGTTTTGATGTTAAATATAAATAAATTTGGAATTCATTTTCATTTCTATACCACACATTTTTGATAAATCACCAACCTTGATTAGCTGCCAAAATCATCCCTAAACTAATGGTGGCATCTTATCAGAGTTTGACTGTATGTATGTATGTATGTATGTATGTATGTATGTATGTATGTATGTATGTATGATCAGAGTTTGACTGTATGTATGTATGTATGTATGTATGTATTAAATATGATAATATATAAATCATATATCATAATATTTTCAAATGCTACTAATCCTGTTTAAATTCATTAATTGATTGCTTAATTAAAAATTTTACGAAAATTTAGATATCTACTTTATGTAAATATAAAAATCTAATTTTTCATAATAAGTACAAATATAAAATTCAAGAAATCAAACAAGCACTTGAAGCTTATATATATATATCTAATAATAAATTAGTTTTTTTATTCTGCTTCAAGTGCTTGTTGTGATTTCTTGTGTTAGTAGAAAGCAGCAGAACTCACTTGTTTATAGATATAAAATTCTATAATGCTTTGTAATGAACACTAGCTATCACTTAATATATAATACAGATAGTCTTTAACTTATGACAAAGTTCATTTTCAAAAATTTCAACCCTGCATCAGTGGCAGAACTACAATGTGCCAAATCCTGCAATGCAGGGGTTCCAAATCCTCTGTCTGCAATTTCTTTACCTTTTTTTAAAATTGACAACATAATACAATAAAAATTAAAGGCACTATGAAAAGAATGAAACATCCATTGAATCAGAGCAGTGTGGTGTAGGAGCAGTAACTGAAAATATGGAAATAAAAGATGTGATTAGAGATTTTGCAAATTTAAATTCCAGGAGGAAGAATTTTAAATATATTTGCTTGTGATAATTTTCAATTGTGTTTTAAGTAATGCAATTTTGTTCTTCTTTTTTGGTAGGGGTCAAATAATATTTTGTGGGGAGGCCAAAAATTTTAAGTTCCACTACTGCCTTGCATCATAAATCAGAAATGGTTGGAAGTCAAAAATGTTCAAAATTAATGGCTCTCTAACTACTAATGTTTGCTATGACACTATATATAATCTTAATATAAAGAACATAAAACTACAAGAATTAGACAGAAAAAAGGATTTCTATGTATCAGACAATTGGGTAAGGAAATAAAACCCAAGTCAATTGTATTGACCAATAGCAGAATTTATTGATGACATCACTATAACATGTATATATTAGTCATAAGTTAAGAACTATTGTATTCACTGTCTAATAGAACAAATATTCAAACTAAATATAAAACTTTCTAAAACCTTAACATAGCAGAGATTCATTATAACAAGAATTAATCATTTTAGGAATCCAATATGCAAAACAATAAAAATGCAATATTAACATAACATATTAAAATCATGATAATTTTCTAATTTTACTAAAATAAATTTGCAAGTGTTGATCTAAGAGACTATCATGAAAAATAATCATAAAATATCCAATAAAATATTTTCAACAGATGTACAGAAATCCCTTGACTAGTATGGCTAATAAATCCTCACAATACACTACATATATCAAAACTGCACTAATTAAACTAAAAAATCAATGGGAATAATTATAATGAATATCAAAATTATAAACATGTATTTTTTTCTCTCTAAAAATATATCTATATTGCATTACTTTAAATCATTGAGGAATATATATAGTATTTAAAAATTTATAGTAAGAATTAAAATGTATTTTTTACAAAATTGCATAAATTTTATAAGAAATAATTGCATGTCTGTAGACATTGAGTACTGGAGAGGAATGCTAGCTATATAATATTGTAATGGCTATAATTAGGTAGTTGCCATTAACATTAAATTTATTAATAAATACAATTACAAACAAATTTAAAATATAACAATTAGATGATGAAAGTCGCAATATTAACAGAATTAAAAAAATAAATAAATAAATTTATTGCAGCGCTCTAAATATGTAGTAGACTACATCTCTGAGATTCAGTTGCCAAAGCTTCAGAAAGGATTTGAA
>AYEL01023613.1:0-34845 GCA_000484575.1 Olivierus martensii
AGTATTAATATTTCCAAAATCATTTAAATAATAATGGATAGTTTGTTATTTTAAAATATAGAATTATATTGAATAATAATATTACGTAGTAATCTGTTTCCCACAAGCAGCTTTGGTTTCTAGTAGCCATCTTGTTTTTCTTAAGACGTTTGATCGTAGCTCGTGGATCGAAGTTAACTTTAGTTATTTATAAAAGGTATTGTAGTGTAGATTGGAATTTATGGACCATATCCTCCTTCATATAAACAAGAAGAAGAAGAAGAAGATTGAAATTTATAATATTATACAACATATTTCCTGCTGAGGGAGAGAACTCATCCGCTTAGGCTTAGTAAACGTACTGTATATTAGTTATTTGAAATGTTTCATTATTATCGTTTAATATCATTCCCATATTCTTTTGATATAACTTCAGTTTGTACTGTACAAATATCAATTTTCAATAAAATTATAATAATATATTATACGTTGTTTTCTGATGCCAGAAAATAGAATATAGTATATATCACACTTGTTGAAGTGCACTAATCAAATTTGGCACTCATATATTAAGGGATAGTCTCAAAATTTTTTGTGCACTAATCAAGGGATTCCTGTAATTTCTATATTTCAAATACACTATGTTGCCAAAAAGAAACAATCAACAGAGGTTTGCTCCAAGCATATGAAACTGCTTCTTTGAAATTCACTCAGTTCTTCATACTGCTGACAGATACTTCATAGATGCATCTTCATAGGCTCCTTAACATAGTGAAAAAGCAAAACTGGTCATATATATCTGTTTTTACAAATGCTGCTCCTTATATTGGTCCTAGAGTCATCCTTCCCATTTACTCTCAAAATGTTCTGTGCATTCATTGGCAATGAAATTTTAATCATTTGTATATCTAGTTAGAAGGCATTTGTATAATGAATTTCACAGTTCTCACTCCATTTTTTAGAAGTGCATTTTTTGCAACAGTATATAATTTTACAAATCAAATGTCCATAAAAAATGTCTAACATTTTTATTGCTGAAACTAATTACATTTTAATCCTTTTGAAATTTTTGGGGTCATTAATATTAAACTTTAAATAATACAAACTTCAAGGGAACTTATTCCAAACAAACCTAAACTTTCAAGCCAAATTTTAACCCTTGAAATATTAACGGAAAATTTAATGAAATCATTAAATTTTCCGTTAATATTTCAAGGGTTAAAATTTGGCTTGAAAGTTTAGGTTTGTTTGTCATTAATATTAATGATCATTTTTCTTAGGGGAAAATTACTAATTATCTAAGTATATAGAAAACTCTTAGTATTAGCTAAATAAAATTACAATAATATACAATTCTATTTTCAGTAATGATTTTTATATATCTGCATTTAAGCTAATTATTTTCTAATAAATATTTTTTTAAATATATTTCTTTCTATATGTAATGTAATGCATTATTTATTTTATATCCGTTACTACAAGATCTCGTTGGTGATGTCACGACTGCTTTTCCAAGCAACGAATCTGGCCCGGTAAGAAGTGTGTTCCAGATGGCCCTGCTTGTACTCCAGAATCAGATGTTTAGTCATGCTTGTAACCAGGGTTTTTGACGCCAAATGATCTCTTTTTGGCTTTATTCGAGGATACAGTAACTATTCAGTTGAATTAACATTCTGTAGAACTACAATCGTTTATTTAGTTATTTAACAATAAAATTTCATTTGCTTTTCATTTAGTGTTTAATTTTATTTCTCTTTAAAGCATTTTACAAGTACAGTAGGTAGTCTTTTTCTGTTAAACATATACAGCATATACATCAAAAATCCGGAATTTTCGAAAATCCGGCAATCCTCAGTTCCCAAGGTTGCAGGATTTTTTATAGTCAACCTGTATTTACTAAAAGTAACGAGGCATAAATGGGCAATCCTCAGTTCCCGAGGTTGCAGGATTTTTTATAGTCAACCTGTATTTACTAAAAGTAACGAGGCATAAATGGATAATTCTTATCATTTATAAGAATTATCCATTTATGCCTTTATTTTATTTTATTTTATTTATGCCATTTATTTTATTTTTCTCTGCCATGAAAAATAATAAAATCAAATGTTTTTCTATATTTCATAGATTATTAGATAATTCAACAGCAATTTCATTTGGAATGAGTCCTGTTGAAATTTTTCTCTGCCATGAAAAATAATAAAATCAAATGTTTTTCTATATTTCATAGATTATTTGGATGATGTTTTATTATAAATAATTCAGCATTTTCAATTAAAAATTTTTGAGTTTTATAACAATCACCAATTAACGGATAATGCAACTGATTAAAAAGAAACGAAGAGCGACGATTAGAACCAGATTCCTTAGAAAAATATCAAAAAAATCAGGATATAATCTGGGTTTTTAAGAATAATCAAACATTTTCGCTAATCTAATTCATGAATTTGGATTAATCTAATTCATGATTTTGGATTTAGATGCAAAATATTTATTACATATTAGTATTTTATTTTTATTTCGTTGTACTGTATCAGAGGTGGCCAAACTGCGGCTCCCTCAGTTAGCTTTTTCTCTCATTCCTTCTCTATATTCTAAACCAGGGGTCACCAAACTGCAGCTCGCGAGCCACATGGGCTCTTTGGTACCTTCGATGTGGCTCCATACCATGAAAGTTAATAGTAAATATGAAGCAAATACTTATTTAAGTTAAACAACTTACAAGTATATATTTTTTATCTATTGTAAAAAGTAGTATGCATCTATACGAAATAAATTGCATCTGAAATAAACAATTTTTGAAATCATCATTAAGATTACCAGAAAACTGATGCCATTCTCACTCATCTAGAAAGAAAATGCGGCTCTCAAATATTTGAGATTCTCCTATGCGGCTCGTAGTAGCATGAAGCTTGGCCACCCCTAGCCTATACTATATTATATTCTAATATTATCGTTACAACTATTTTAAATATGTAGATAAAATATTATTTTCAACAGATTTATGTTTATTAAATAATCTGATATGGATATTTATAAATTTCTTTCACATTAAATATTTAATTAATAACCACATTTTAGCTAAACTTGTTTTATCATATATATTTTGTGTGAATAATTCAATGATTTGTCAAGGACTTATTAAATTCATACTATGCATAATTTATGCTGAAATTTATTTATTATACTTAATAAATCTTTTATTTTGAAATAAATATTCATTTAAATAAATTTTATTCGAAAATATTTCAAATATTTAGAAGACCAATCTGCAAAATATTTGAAATGCCGCAGAAAGAAACGAATTTTCTGGATTTTTATAAGATTTAACAAGAATGACGATGGAACTTCACTTCTAAAAAAGAAACAATTTGTGTACGATAAACAGTGTTAATTTTTATCACGAAGTAAATATTTATTGACATTTTTACGTTAGAACAGTAAATCAAGAAATATTCGCGAAAATTCTTTTTATTTAATTATTATCTAGTCTCAAAATTATGTAAATTTTTTATGAACTAGTACAGCAATTTGGAAGAAAAAAATATAGTATTTAACCAATTTAAATTGCAGGGAAAAGATACTTAAGAACGATAAGGAGTTTTAAAATGGAGCGTCTCTTATTCCCACGAGTTATCAGTAGAATCTGGAAACTACTAAGAGAAGTAATTTGTAATTGTCCTCTTTTAATGATAAATGATGTTTCGAGCGAAAAGAAACATCCGATTTTCTGTAATTCGGCCAAATTTATTTAGTTTTTATTTAAGAATTCAAATCTAAATTCAAATGAATCGTAAAAATTTCCCATAAACATGCAAAAACCATTTATTTTAAATAGATATACAAAACTATAGCGAAAATGGAAGATAGTAAAGAAAAAAAATTAAAATGTTTCAATGCAAAAAGGCAGATTTTCAACGTTTTGCATTCTTTGTCGAAATTCCAAAAGCCGTTTTTATTGGCAATTCCACAAAATTTTCATTTGCGAGAATAACTTTTATCGAGATTCTTCGATATTATGTTGTAGAATTCGTAATACTGTCATCGAGTTATTTCATGAACCATTCCAATTTTTAAAAAAGGAAAACTCTTGGAGAAGAATCATTGATCACTCCATTACAAGACGAGAGATTTATCACTCGACAAACCAAACGGCGATTACAAACTCTATGGCGTTTTCGTATATGCATGTAAGACACAGCTTCTAACTATCGAAAATCCTTGCTACTATTGACTAATCCCATCTAAAATAAATTATTAAGTTAACAAACGCCATTTTTTTATTTTAAAAATGTCTCATAAACTATAAGTATCCTGTATAATTTAGTATAAAAAAATTACGATCTGTAAATATAAAATTTTTAATTTTATTGTATTTAACTTCGTTTTAATCATTTTAATTATTTCTTAATTCGAAATGAATTTATATGTATATAATTTAATACCTAACACAATGGTTAGAATTTCATCTATTCTTACGTAACGACTTCATATTAAGCGAAAGGATTTAAGTAATTATAAGTATAAAAGGATGCGCCTTTTAATTACAGAACATTGATGAAAAGTTTCATATTCCATATTACTGACAGAGATTCATGTTCGGTGATATAAATGTCATTTATTTAGTTTATTTATATCACATCGATCAGTTATATACTTCAGATGGTTTCTTCGTCTTCTTATGTCTTTAAGTCTACTTAATGCTGAATATCTCCAGTCACAATCCGCTAAAATAACTAATAATTTGTCTCAAACTGTTTATCAGAGACTGGCGAACATTTTTATTAGATTTTATCGGGCAATTTTTCCCTCAATGTTTTTATATATTAGCTAATTAAATAGAAACATATATTCTAATTTTAAGCATTTTTTTTCTAAAAGGAAATTCTATTACCACTTTGTGAAATATTCCAAGAACGCATAAAGTTGTAAAGTTTTTAATATTTTGCATTTATAACAATTTTATATATACTACAGACCTATATACGGATATTTGTATCTCCATTTTGTTTCAAAATGGCCAAAATTTGAATCAGGGTCCTATTTATGCATAAACTATAGCTTACTATATATGTAACTACAGCTTATAACCCTCAGTTATAAGGGGCTTCGTGCTTCACTAAAAGAAGATATTAAATGTATTTGAAGGAACCTCTTAAATGTTATAATTTAGGGCCACAATACATGTAAATACGATCCTGGTTCGAACATTTTCAGTTATCTTTTATGATTTTGAATGGATTTTAATTAAATTTTGGCTACAGGAAACATATTATGAGGTAGATTGATGATCAGATGTTTTAGTCCATTAATTTATATCAAAATGATGTCGATCGAATTTTTCGCTGTCCTCGTATATTTCGTTCAATGGGCTTCGTTTTTATCGTTTGGATTTGCTATAAAATTAATTTTTGAATTTACTTTGCAATTATTATCTTGTTTACTTTTGAATTTCAGAATAAATCTTATCATTTTTTAAATCTTGTTTTCATGGCTTATTACTAACCGTTCCTTTTGTGTTTTTCATATGTAATCCGATGCTCTAATTTAAAAAAAGAATTAAAGTCTCTATTGATATAAGATTTCATTTATTTTTTTCGAAAGAATTTTTTACTGAATAATGTGAAGTTTAACGTTATGCAGAATTTAAATATTCGTGACACAAAATACACAAACTGATAAGAAATGATGTACACCCCGAGGAATTGTTCAACTCTGTAACTAATATTTTAAATTTGTTTACTTTTCTAAAATGTCGTATTAACTAGCAGAATTCTTGATTAAATTATAGGAACTGAATGGTTTAGTCGATAAAATTAGAAGTTACAAGAATATTGGAAATATTTAATTTAATAACGCAAACCTAACAATCTATGATTCTCGTTAAGATATTCCGACAATCTCACATCAGATAACTATGTGACTTAGGTGATTTGTTAGTAGTACGTATAAATATATATACACACAAATTTCTGTTAGAAATTTTGTAAATAAATTTTACTATCTAAGTATTATTTCTTTAGTTTGTTTAAACAACAGAAAAAAATACTTATTTGTTTTAATACCAATACAAAAACAGTATATAAAATATTATGGAACTTCACTAAATGTTAATAAGAAAACAATAAAAAATGTATATAAATAAATAATTTATTCTGTTACGGAAATCAAAATAATTAAAAAAGAATTTATACTAATTTAATAACTTTTTAAACATTAATTTAACAGCTTTCTTTGCATATCCGCCATTTTGGAATAGTCAAAGGTGTGAGATTAAAATGTATGGAGCTGAGATTATTTTCAAATGACGTTAACTTTTATAGTCATTTCTATAAAAATCTACAATTGGTTAAAAATTATAACGGCACCCCAGTGGATAAAGGGTTAGAATATACCCACCGTCTGACCCTGCGTGGAGTAAAAGGCTCCCATATCTGTCACTGGGAGCCTGCGATGGGGCCTTATATGGACTCGGACCGCCCGGTAATTTACTGGTATCCATTTTAGCCTACATTCGCGCGTTTCGTATTCGGGGACAAGTCAATACATAACCTCCATAGGGAAAGGGACCAAAAAAAAAAAATTATAACGAGAAAAGGAACAGACAATCAATATAGTAATTTTATAAGCTAAAAATGACTGTATTTATATTATACGTATTTAAAAAGATTAAATTCCTACAAAAAATATTTATTTAGTTAGTTCAAAATAGTTGTATAAAAAACTATTTTCCTTTTACGCGTTCCATTTTAGTTCTAATAATGGATGCTAGCAGATGTAGGTAAGTTATTTCGATATATATTTTTAATGAATTCTGTTATACTGTCACCTGTCTAACCAAAGAAAAAAAAAAAGATCGATTAACATCGATGTTACATCCACATCGATTATGTCAAAAACCGTCATCAACATTACATTAATTGAAAAAAAAAAAATTCTAAATATCCTTCACCGTACAAAATGATCGATAAAATTCGGAAACAGAACAAACAATTAATTATCATTAACGAACTAAAATAATTTTGTTTTTACTAATACCTATTTTAGGCAGAATGTTAATGACGGAACGGTCTTAACGGTGTTTTCTTTCCGTTATCAGTATCTTCTTAATCATTTGCTGCTAGAGAAGAGATGACTTAATTGGATAGAGAGGATATAACCACAAATTCTCGTTCCCTAATAAATCTTCCATTTTCTGATTGAGTAGATTGCAGATAAACAGTTTTGGACGCTCCACTCCTAAATTCTGATCGATTTTAGATAGAATATTAAAAAAATATTCAATTCATCGGTAAATATTTCCTGGCATCAGTCTGACACATTATCTGTTTAAAATCATATTTTTGATGGCGAATGTCCAGTTTTTTGGCATAAATAAATAAAAACCAATTTTAGAGGGAAAACAAATCTTGGCATTTAAGAAAAACGGGAAATATTGTGTATTTAATAATAAATAAAGATGTAAGATTGTGTTTAATTATAAATTTTCATTGCATCTCTAACGATTGCTTACTCCAACTGGATAATTGCCAACCAGTGTATTACCAGGTGCGTATTTATCACCAAGGCAACGCTGTTTGATAGACAGCCTCATTACAGCAAAAGACGACAGTAGAAAGGAATTATATGCGATTCATCAATACAAGCGAATTCCTGATAATTGAGAACCCTTCTTTCAACTATTATCGTGATTTTGACAAATTAAGAATTTATCTCGCCGAATTTAATCAATCACAACTGTACATTCGACATAGTTCTGAATTTTTATAAACTCGGATATGAGCCCGATGCTGAAGAAAAAAAAATAAAAAATTAAATTTCAGACTGTTGTCCGTTATGGTTACAACTTAAAATTTTATAAGATTTGTGAAGTCTAAATTATAAATTTTCTCATTTATTGGCGGCTTGTAACTGATAGCATTATTGATAAATTATAATTAGTAAAGGAATTTGTAAAATTCCTTTTTGATCGTTTAATTATTGAAATAATTATTGAGAGGAATTTTCTTATTTTAAATTAATACTTTAAAACTTCAAAATAAGAATTAAGGAATAATTTAAACGTTAAATAACTTTTTTAAAATATAATTTAAACTCTGAACACTTCATAAATTTAGTTGAAAGTGCTAGAAAATAGTTTATCTACTTTTGACCCAGTTTTTCATTAATGGAAACAATGGCTTATAGGGATAAAGTTCGACTTCTTAACTTTTGATTTATTGGCAGATTTTGATCATGTCCGATAAAAACTTTAACTAAGGATGAGAATTTTGCATTTTTAAACCGAACACAAAAATAATTGGAATGTTTACTAAGAAATGGATGCTGTTATATATACTATGTAAGATATGTTCAACACACTGCATTTAATTTCTGAAATATATATATATATATATACTTATTGTTAGTTCCGGCGTCAAAAAGTACGCACTTTTAAAAATAAAACATTTTCTCTAAAGTATATGAAGTTATGAAGTCAAATTAAATTCCGAAGCACTCATGTATAGGGACGCAATTCACTTTAATAGATGCACTACTGTAGTTTGCAAATTTAACTTGACTGTCTACTAAATAGTTTAGATTTTGTAGAGATTAAGTTTTAAATTTATTATAGCCTGCAGATTTTAATATTTCACACGCGAATTTATTCGAAGTATTTTTTTTTGTTGTAATTAAAATATAGATTAAATTTTTCAGCTCGAATAACACTAATCTTTAAAGTTATCAAGAATGCTTGTACTTAATTTTCTAATCTAAACTCTTCGAGTAGAATTCTCTTGTTTCATAGATAATACTTTAACATTTGGGAATTGCCTCATAAATGACTTATCCAACGAAAAACTATATAAAAAATTTTACGTCGTTTAACAGTTAAAAACTATATTTTTTGGGTACCAAAATGCGAATTTTTGCAGTCGAAGAACTGTTTTTAGATAGATGGGAAAAGAATTTTTAAAATTTCACAATTATGGTGTTTAGTTTATGTCGCAGACACTTCGTTAAATCAATCGTCCGTCATGTATATTAAATTAAACGATATAGTTTCATATCAAAATGGTGATTTGATAAATCAAATTATCCATTTAAACACGACTTATATTCAATATATACATATATATATCAAGACGCAATATTTTAATATTGATACAAAATTTTTGTTTCTCGAAAAAAATTCGAATTTCTGTTTTAATTTTTGTAACTCATTTCATCTCGTGTATTTTAATAAACATTTTCCTCGCCGACTATAAAAAGAAAGCAATCTGAGTTTCGAATGTGTGCATCATCATTTTTTCACTAAAATAAAAAAAAGAAGTTATAATGTTATATTTGTTAAATTTTGTAAGATTAACTTAAAAAAATCATTCTATTTTTTATAATAAATAAATATTGTTTCCAATAAAATTACTATATGCTTTATAATTTTTTCATCGTTTATTTTTCTTTCAGATTGTCATATATAAATGATAGAGAATTTATCTATCATATAAAGAAAAGAAAAAAAAAAACAATATTTACTAGTTTGTAGAGCATAAAAATGATTTAATGCGAAAAAAATTATATTTATTCGCATATCTATTCAAAATTTAATATTTTATTAACAAAAATGAATATATGAGAAAAAAAAGCCTATCTGTAATTCTAATTAGTTTAGATTAAAATTTAGTAAATGATTAAAAAGAATATTCATTATTACAGATTACCTTATAATGAAGGAACCGAATAAATACATTGCACTAGTTGTTTATATAAAATTTATTGAAGTTAAATATTACCGAATACGCTTTTATAAGTGTAATTAATAAGATATTAAGGAAGAAAATATTAATACTATCAATTTGTTATTTAATCTTTAAATGCCCAGATGATTATTAGTTCAGTTAAGCTGCAGATTCTCACAAGTGATATATATGGTAGCAACCATGTCACAGACCTCCAAGTTGATAAGCTCAACCGGAAGATTAAAGTATAAAGTGAATAATTCCTAAGTCCTAACCCCTCTTGAAAAACAGAAGTTTAGCATCTTCCACGTGATTATTTGGCTGACATAAATGTTCTAAAGTTAATAGAATAGTTTCATACTTTGATAAACAGTTAATAAAGTTTAGGATAGGTTAGTAATATCACTGCTGATCAGGGCAGCCGAAAGAAATTTTCGGGCCCGTGACAAGTCTGTGGTCAGCGTCTCATTTAAAAAAGTGCATCACTTTGGTTTAATAAAAAGAATAAAAAGAAGAATTTTTAAAATTTCACAATTATGGTGTTTAGTTTATGTCGCAGACACTTCGTTAAATCAATCGTCCGTCATGTATATTAAATTAAACGATATAGTTTCATATCAAAATGGTGATTTGATAAATCAAATTATCCATTTAAACACGACTTATATTCAATATATACATATATATATCAAGACGCAATATTTTAATATTGATACAAAATTTTTGTTTCTCGAAAAAAATTCGAATTTCTGTTTTAATTTTTGTAACTCATTTCATCTCGTGTATTTTAATAAACATTTTCCTCGCCGACTATAAAAAGAAAGCAATCTGAGTTTCGAATGTGTGCATCATCATTTTTTCACTAAAATAAAAAAAAGAAGTTATAATGTTATATTTGTTAAATTTTGTAAGATTAACTTAAAAAAATCATTCTATTTTTTATAATAAATAAATATTGTTTCCAATAAAATTACTATATGCTTTATAATTTTTTCATCGTTTATTTTTCTTTCAGATTGTCATATATAAATGATAGAGAATTTATCTATCATATAAAGAAAAGAAAAAAAAAACAATATTTACTAGTTTGTAGAGCATAAAAATGATTTAATGCGAAAAAAATTATATTTATTCGCATATCTATTCAAAATTTAATATTTTATTAACAAAAATGAATATATGAGAAAAAAAATCAGATCTCAGCTGTCAGCATCGTAATACCGCGAGCATCTTTTTATATTTAAACAGATTCCTGAGCTAACTAAATCGATATGTGGTCGAGAAATATCTATACAGTATTCACCTTTGGCTGGTTTTTCTTGTTTGTCAAGCATTCGACTTTGCCTATCCGAACATTCTCGGCTTTTTTCTAATATAGATATGTTGCCGGGAATGGACAAGAATGACAAGATATTATCCAAACGGCCAGTTGTCGCAGCTTAACAACGTCCACCTAAAATATCTTACGTTAATTCCAATTATATCCAGAATGATTTCAATTAAAACTATCAAAATAAAGAAAATCGTTTTGCGCTTGTAACTATCGTTATGTGCGCGTATTAATTAATTATAATGCGTGTGGCAGTCATATTCAAACATTTTGTTTTTCGTCTTAGAAACAAAAGAAGTTTGGCAATTGATTTTGCACGGTTGAACTCGTACTAGTTTTACTTATCCTTACATTAATATTCGTCAAAATAAAACTGTCAAATTATAAAATAATAAATCATTTTGAGTAAAATATATTAAAAAGAAAATATCTTTGGCACTGCACACGTATTGTATCATCAATATATCCAGCAATAGAAGCTAGTTTATAAATCTCTATAAGACTATGAGCTTGTAATGGGTGTCAGCATATTTACACTATCAATCAATCCAGAATAATGGCCCACTCGATCCTACCGTTAAATAAGCGATCAATCGAATCATTTCCATAAAGTAAAAGCACTGTGTACAGTATAATATAAATACGCTATTTAAAATAATGTTCACTATAACGAATATAATCTTTAACTCTTCTTACAACCTTCTTACTATAATGCATTTATTTTAATGGATTTTTGCATAACAAAAATGGAAATTTATACTTGTTTGTAATAATCTATTTGTAAATAAAAATTTTTTTATCGCGTACAATATTTGTTTAATTTGTAAAAAGAATTATGTTTAATTTATAACGATATTGTCTTAAAAATCTCAAAAGGCAAAGGATTAAAATCTTCTACCGTATAATAAAAAATAACTTTTATAGAATTCTTTAAAAATATTAAAAGAAAAATATTTCTCATTTAGATTATTCAATGCTTTGTTTTATAGGTACGGAAAATAACTTAAATTTTGTTTACTTAAATTATCTTATGAAAGAGGCTAAAATAATTATTCCACTTATTAAAACAAACAAAAAACACATAAATATACTTTAGAAATTAAAAATAAATAAATATGAACCAGTTCGAGCCTTTTTGAGTGACTAATAGTCTCACAGTAATAGTATATTATAAACCGTGATATAAATTATAGTGCTAGCACTTTTTAACGAATTTCACTATATACATAACTTTAGTAGCTAATAAATTGAGAATGAAGAGGATAGCATAATAAAATCACTCCCTCCATCTAGTAGTAGAAGGAGCAAATAGCTTAATGGTATATGCTTACGAACAGAACGAAACTTCATACCATTTTTAAATCTAAAACATATTCAATATAAATCTGTAAAAGTGAAAAATTGTTTCACCCAATCCTTTTTACACACGTAGTATAAATAAAGTTTATTTTATAAAATGGTTTTCACATAGTAAGGGAAAATATAAAAGTATGGTTCGTTCTTTTGAATTCCGTATCAATATCATAAATAGAGCTAATTTTGGAGAATCGATTCCAATAAACTAATATTTTATATGGTATAATAGTGAAATGTAAAAAATATGGTCAAAATATATTATATTCGAAGCTCTTTAGTTAATCAGTTTTGAGTTATGCCACTGAGTTACACAAAGGATATTTTTGATAATGGCCACTTCAAAAAACCGGCCATGGACTGACCAATATCAGTGATAGAGTCAATTAGAAGGATAAAGATTGGGACTTAACAAGTCATATTTTAAACGCAGACAAAATTTATATTAAGTCTATAAACATTTATTTAATACTTATTTAATTTCAACAAAGATTCCTACAAATGCAATACTGTATAAATAATATATAGAGTAATATAATATTATTTATTAAATAAATTTCAAGGGAAATTTCTAAAGTGCTTTTTATATCGGAATATTATACATTTGTATGAAATACTAATATTCATTGTATGCTCTGGTTAATACGTATGATGCCTTTATTCCGTGATGGGCCTAAACAAGATAAACCGTAACTTGTTTAACCATAGAAACTGAAAATTTAAAATTTTCATTGTTCATTATAAAATTAATAAAATAAATTTTTGCATATTAAATGAATGTACATTTTGGTTTTATTTTTATTTAGTTATATTTTGTTCGAATTTTATTTTTTTTCTCATAGAGAAATAAGTTAAAAACTATTGAATACCAGTTTATTTTATATTAAAATGTTCGAATAATGTTCAGATACGCATCGTTAAGAATTATAAATACAGAAAACATCTGAGCAAAGAAGAGTTGAGTAATATCAAATAGTTATATGGATTTGATTCTGAAATATATTGCACCTTCAGTATGGTTTCACTGTAGTTAAGCGATTGTATGCAGGAAAGCTACCTAAAGATGAATACTTTTTATGGGAGAGAATCAAAATTTATCAAATATGATGCTCAAGCAGATATTTTAAATGAATTTGGACTAAACTGATGACGAAAAGTTTTCTTAAAAAAAAAAAAAAACTTGACACCAGTGTGCTTGCAGCTATTATAATCTTAATTGTAGTTTGTTCAAAATCTGTTGAATTTGTGAAATGTTTTTCTTCGATAGATTTTTTATTCAATTAAATAAAAAGGAGTCATATGGTGCAATTTTCTTTTATATATATATTTAACATTTTAACAATTTGCATAAATAATTTTCCTATTTTAAAGCAAAAGCAACAAAATTGCTTCAATATTCAATTGAAAAAATTTAGACTTTATAAATAATGTTTTAAAATATCAATTATAATTACTACAATAATTAATATATAGTATTATAATGCTGGCATATAATTAAAAAAATTAACACACCATTGCCAAATTATTTAAATAATAATAAAATATTAAAAAAATTAATAATTACTAAATATTTTCAGAAACAATTGATTACGATAACTCAATATTCTTTGTCAATATTGTACAGATAAAAATCTAGCCATACCAACAAATCTAAATTTCTGTAAAGATCAAAGATTCAGGATAAAATAAACATTATGTAAACAATAAACAATTAGGAATAGTTAATCATATTTATCTTGATGTTGCTTCTACCTGAAATAATAGTTTAAAATCATCTTAAAACAGTCAAAATTAAATCCAACAAAATTCTACCTGAATCATCTTTATATTTGCAAAAATTAAATAAACTAATTACAAAAATTATTCTAGACTTTTTGATTCAACTCTTCTTAACTCTACACTATATAGTTCTTATTTGGGGTACCATTTTATGTTTCAGTCTAGAATCCATCCAAAATTGTTTTCTTCAGTTTTTACACAAATTAAAACTATTCCTGACTAAATTATCAGATTTGATTTTCATATCCCATTTAGCCTTTAATATTTACAAAGAAATTTTAAATTCTTAGAAGAATCAAAAAATGATCTTAAATATTTTTTTAGTCGGAAATACAGTATTCACTACCATTTTATCTAATTCTAAAAATAAAAATATTATTCAAACTGGTTCAACAGCTGCAGAAATACACTACCATTTTATCTAATTCTAAAAATAAAAATATTATTCAAACTGGTTCAACAGCTGCATTTCCATACTCAATCATTATGGCTTTTCTGATTCTATTTTTGATAAGTCAATTTTCTTCAGCATCTATCCTGTCCAATGATCTAAATATACGAATAGACTGCTCAATACTAGTAACGAGTGCAGTGAGGCATATGCTAGTAGGGTAAACCAATATAGCAACGCTGTAAAATGGATGATATAGTAAATCGACTTTGTTTTGGTGGCCAGACATGTCCATTTATGTTAGTAAATGTGATAACCAGATCCAAATAATTACTAAAAAGGGTGCAGTACTCCAATATGCACTATTATACCAATTCAGTGGCTTCACTTGTTGCTAGTATTGAGCAGTCTATCCATATATTTAGATCGCTGGTCCTGTCTTAATTCACCATATTAAAAATTCCTTCTATCTTCAAGATTTAGCTTAACTTTCGAATTCTTCTTATCATTACGGTACAAATATCTAATTTCTCTGGATACTTTTCAACCATATCTATTAATTAAACTTAAATCATCTTTCTCTTATTTCAGTAGCTTAAACTTAACAGATAAGATATTTTTCTTCCACTGAAATACATATTTGTTTTTGGAGAATCTATAAAATTAAAATCTCTAATCATTCAAACATTGATAGTAAATACCGTATTGTATTTCGAATTTAAGCCGCAGTAGTATTTTAAAATTGGAAAAAATAAAAATGGTTGTTTATTTTTCAATACCTATTATAAAATATTTTTTAATAGGTACTAATATACATAATAAGCTTTCTAATTTATGAGAATCTTCCTCAGATATACTATTACTTTCGTTTTTTTTTTTTTTTAAATAATGCCAGATCTCTTCTCCCAAACATGTTCTAATCAATCTTTCATCAATTCTGTTGTCATTCATGCATTCTTTTGTCCTCGAATTATAACATCCTTAGGAAAATTTTCCTTGGGTACAGTTTCTTGTTTAAAATAATAAAAGGTGGCAATTTGTTTCCATCAGCGGCTACTATCAAACAGCAACTGGATTAAATCAGAAAAGTACGAACGAGGGACCACCGAATAAACTGTTATCAATGGTGTTAATACTATGTGCGTGAATAGAGCGTAAAGCAAAAACCCGATCGTTGGGGAGTTGAAGATTGGGAGAAATAAGAATTTAAGCCGCATCCAAAGTTTACGTCTTAAAAATTTGAATAAAAAGTGCGGCTTAAATTCGAAGTAACGTGGTATTTTATTTATCATTATTTTGTATTATTTTTTAATTCTCTTTAACGATATATGTTTAAATATAAATCTATATCCTATATTACTATTGAATATTCAGTTTTCTTCAATTACAGAAATATTCTTCATTCTTTCCAAAATTTCTATTATTCATTTAAATCTTTTTGTAACTGAAATTTTAAAATTGAGGTAACTTTTATTTTTTATTGTTTTGTTAAATATTTAGTTGTATTGTATTATTTTATTTTTCTTAAAATATATACCTCTTTTTATACTTTTAATTTTTATTTAATAAAGTTTTAATAATAATAATTATTGACTGTGATTTGTATTATAAAATTTATTTCATTTTTGGGGTGTATTAGATAACAACAACTAAATTAATTTCTCATTATCAACATAATTTAGAAAATAGTTTTGATTAAATAAACAATATAGAATTGATTACAATTAAAAAAATAAATTTGTGTTAATTTTATTTCATATTTTTTGTGTAATCTCTATATTATACGATATTAATTCTAATATTAGATTAATATTAATGTTAGCAATACTTGGATTAATAGGCAAATGAAAATTATTAGATCTCTACAGTAATAAAAAAATCGTAGAATAACTACGGTGGTCAGAAAACAATTGTGCACCTATATTAATATGAGAAACAAACATTGCTTTTTTAAATGAAAAATTACATATCATATAATTTTTTAACAAAGTATTGCATAAACAAAATACAGTGTATAAAAACAATCTACACTCTGTAAAATAAGTAGAAGGACACAAGAAAAATTTTCACAAAACGTAAAAGATCATTATTCTAATAAATTTTTGCATATTAAATGAATGTACATTTTGGTTTTATTTTTATTTAGTTATATGCAAAATTTCCTTCCTGTCTTTAGGAGACATTCAATAAAGTTATGGCTTTGCTTATTACTTCAATTTCTTCAGTCAAAAAAATGTTGATTTTTTTGATCCGTGTATAAGCTGACCTCCCCACTTCAGAAATTTTTTGGGGGGAAAACATCGGCTTATACACGAGTATATACGTTAAGTTAATTATTTAATTACTCGAAAAGTGTCAGATATTTATTAAAACTATTGTCATATTTTTAATAAAATTTATTTATTGTTATGTTTTTTCTTCTATTCAATAATTTTTATTTTAATGTTTTATAAATTTTCGAATTTATAAAATGTCACGAGAATGTGCTTTATTTGCTAAAATAAAACAAATCTGAACTAGCTTATGATTATCTTAGAGGCATTGCATACAACTTTGAGCTTTAAACAACAATAATGTGCATTTATTATATTAAAACAAAATAAATTAGAATTATTAAAAAATTTGTGTATTATTTACATTTTGTAGCCTATTAATTATCTACAGGGGGTAAAATGTGCTGAGGGCAAAACATGTTGGGGACGAAATGTGGGAGGCGAAATGCAAGGGGCCACTTTTCTGGACTCCCTACATAAACATGGTAAACATGTGTTTTTGGTGAAATAAGTGCACATTTAGAACATTGTATATTTAATGCAATAAAGGAGAAGTTTCATTAATAGATTAATAAGCATACCTAAGCATGTGCAGAATATAGTCTTAGAGAGGATATCAAGATAGAAGGTTATTTAGATAAAATGTAATTCAGTTTGTAAAGTTACAAATTTTATTTAAATAGATAAAAACTTGCATTATATATATATACAAAGAGTGATCAAAAAGTTTGTATAATGGCAACTTTATCAACAAATGGTGACATCTATTTGTTGTTTTATTGTATGGTAAGCTGATTATCGAAGTTCCATTTTAATGTAGCATTATAAAGGTGTGTCTTTGGATTTGTTTTACAACGGGTTAGTAAAGTCATTAACCTGGCAGCAGTAACATAAAAACCAATCAAAAATGATAAAATGCAAATTAGCATGTATTTAACTATTAATTATACAAAATTTCACTATTTTGTTAAAAATGTTTTGTTCCAAATGTATGAAACCTTATTTTTAGATAAAAGTGTCTATTTTCTAACACAAAACAAAATTTTCTTTACTATAATTTTAATGCTTTGAATAACAATTGCTATTACAAAATTCTCAACTATTATCATTATTTCTATTTGACATAGCAATGATTTGTTTTTTCGAACTAGATAATGAAAAGTTTGTTTTAAAACTGATGTCAAAATAATCTAGTTTTCAAAATAGTTATAAAAAAATGAAAATCATGAAATATTTTAATACATAAAAAATATAAGTTACAAATATTTTTTATTAAAATAAAATATAAAAACAAAATTATGTCCAGCATAAACTGCACTGGAGTGTATCTACCATTTTTAGATTGTACTGCAGTGTCAGTTTCAAAATGGTGGAAATTTTATGCACAACATCAGTAAGTTAAGCAGGTATGAATAGTAAAATTGACTGTATATTATAATAGAAATATGTTAAACAAGTATACATATAATGTATTTTTGCTACCTGTATTTGAATTCTTTGAATATGTCATTCTGTTTAAATGTCCATATTTATTTCAATACTAAACAATGGATTTGAAAAATTTTCTAAATCAAAAGAATTATCTATATATTTCAATGAATATCATATTGTGTTAATTCTTAAAATTTAGCAGTTGTCTAATACATGAATATATATAATATCTAAGATTTAGAATATTAAAAGCTAGATTTATGTAAGCAATGAAAGCAACTGTTTAAATGACAAGCCCTCTGATATATCTCTTATATAGAGAAAACAATGCATCGAATTTATAGTTATGTATAAGAAAAAATATATTAATATTTCAAAATCCAATAAGCAAAAATCTAAGTTAATATTAAATTCTTTAATTAGCATTCCAGACAATATCGAGATTTAAATGAATATTTTAAAAACTATATTTGAAGTATGGATAAATGATAAAATTTAATAATAATAATAATAATAACCACCACAAACTGTTTTTTCTCAATCAAATGAAAGAAATATTTAATAAAAAAATATTATAATAAATATATCTTGTGATCATTTAGTATAATTACTGAATTTTACAAATTATCAAAAATAACACTTATTATAATACATACTTATTAAATAATTTAATATAGCAAAAATAGTTTAAATGAATAAAATTGTTTCATCAAAGATATTTACTTTGGTGGCCCTGATGTAAAACTAACAAATTCAAAATCATCATCAAAGTCTCTCTCTTTTTCTCTTCCAGATATAGATGGATTATCTTGGGTAATTGCAGTCATGTTTGAAGCAGCTGAATGAGAAATATCTCCATGCTGAGAACTAGAGAAACCCATTCCTAATCTTTCTAGTTGTTCAGCTTTACGAGGATCAATTTGACGAATTCTTTCTTCTGTTTGTTTCTTTTTTAAACTAAGATCTTGATACGCTAAGCGCATTGAAACTCTTAAATAATAAAAAAAGAAAAAATATATAAATATGAATATATAAATTTTATTTGATAAATAAAATTAGATCGAAGTTCCTACTAAAACTTATTTCACTTAAACACGATATCGGATTTTTTAAACGCTAATACAAGTTTTAGTAGGAACTTCTCCTACTAAAACTTATTTCACTTAAACACGATATCGGATTTTTTTAAACGCTAATGTTGTATAAAATTTGGAAATAAATTTTTCAATTTGATAATAAAAGTGGCATGATATTTATGTTTATTAAGATATTTTTATGATTCACCCATATGAGATAGAAGAATGTAAAGATTAATAGCATAATTAAATTAACTTTTTAGCATTTAAAGACTAAATAAAACTATAAAAAAGTCTAAAATTTATTATGTTGAGCATCGTAATAATAATAATACTGTATATCAGAAATTCTATTAATATAGCATGGTAACTTTACAAGTTACGTAAAATATATTTCTTATTGATACAAATAACATTTTTCTGTATGAAAGAATGCCAGATGGAATATAGCATATATACTGTACAAATTTGTTTTTGTAAACAGTGGATTATAGCTTTAAAAAATATATATATAAAGTTTTCCAAATACACTTAGGAGATAAGGCACAATTGTAATAACAATATTTTATATTTTTTGAAATAATATTTTACTGATAGAAAATAACAAAAATTTTTGTTGATAATAGTTTATTCTTTGTAATTGAATATATAACATCAAAATAAAAATGGGATAATTGTGTCTGGTAATTCTAAAATATTTTCAAGTGTTATTATTATTACGGTGATCTTATATAGATCAGATGTGACAATTACAAAGAGGTCAGTCCAGCGGCGGATTTTGCCTTAAGTGGGGCCCGACGCGTACGTTTTGGAACCCTATTAAAATAATTTTTTTAGAAAATCAGTTCTTTTATTTTTAGAAAAATACAAGTATATAACAAAATCGGACAAATAATAATTTTTTATAATAAAGCTTTTATTGAATAATATTAATCACAATAGCACTACAAACCCCGATAAGATGCCACCATCCGTTTGGGGGATGATTTTGGCGGTTTATCGAAAACACGTGTAGTATAGAAATGAAAATGAACTCCGAGTCGGAGTCGGATTTTTTTAAAAAGGTGGACTGTCGGAGTCGGATCATTTACTATCCGACTCTGCAACCCTGATCTGAAGTGGATTATAGTTCCGAAGAAGAGAACAATAATATACAGTATAATGGATTACTGTAAGTAGTATTTTTTTTTGTCAATAGATCTCTTCAGGAGTTGGAGTCAGATCTTATAAATTTTAGGGAGTCGGAGTCGGATTTTATTTGATAGGTGGAATCGGAGTCGGATTTTTTTAAAAAGGTGGACTGTCGGAGCCGGATCATTTACTATCCGACTCTGCAACCCTGATCTGAAGTGAATAATAGTTCCGAAGAAGAGAACAATAATATATAATGGATTACTGTAAGTAGTATTTTTTTTGTCAATAGATGATGCCACTTTCCACTCAGTAAGAGTACTAAGTGGCGGGGCGAAACAAGCCCTTCCTCAGGCTGCCCACCCCTGCGGAGGGGTCAGCCGGATTGTAGAGTAAAATATTAAAACTCCTTGCATAGTTATGCAGGAGTTGGAGTCAGATCTTATAAATTTTAGGGAGTCGGAGTCGGATTTTATTTGATAGGTGGAGTCGGAGTCGGATTTTTTTAAAAAGGTGGACTGTCGGAGTCGGATCATTTACTATCCGACTCTGCAACCCTGATCTGAAGTGGATTATAGTTCCGAAGAAGAGAACAATAATATACAGTATAATGGATTACTGTAAGTAGTATTTTTTTTTGTCAATAGATGACGCCACTTTCCACTCAGTAAGAGTACTAAGTGGCGGGGCGAAACAAGCCCTTCCTCAGGCTGCCCACCCCTGCGGAGGGGTCAGCCGGATTGTAGAGGACGGGGATCGACGGGCCGGGCCCAGATCCCATGATAAATATTTTCAAGGGGTGGGACCCGAGTCCTCCAGAGTGGAAAGCCGAAGCGTTTCCCACACGGCCAATCCGGCGGACCTGTAAGTAGTATTTTAGCATAGTAGTAAAATAAAAAACAAATAATAAGATAAAGCATTGTTTATCATTGATTCAAACTTTTTGTAATCCACACGGCCAATCCGGCCGACCTGTAAGTAGTATTTTAGCATAGTAGTTAAATAAAAAACAAATAATAAGATAAAGCATTGTTTATCATTGATTCAAACTTTTTGTAAAACATACAGTAATCTTTTCCTCCCGTAAGTCGCACGTTGTTGTTAGCATGACCAAACATCTGAATATGGAGTACAGGCCCGTCAAAATATAAACGGCGCCTGCAGAAAACAATGGCGCGCCAACGTGGTAAATTTAAAAATGCGCTCCGACATTCATGCCGAAAAATTGATGGAACTGGAATACTGATTCCGGATTTTTGATTAGAGTCAGGTCTATTCACTCTACTTGTAAATGTTGTATTTATGTTTTCTTTTTTATGTTTTTTTTTCTATTTTCCCTCTTTTCTCTAGTGCCTACCCACTTCTTCAGGTAGGAAATTTTTTTCTTTACTCCATTTCCTCACAATGTTCACTCTACTTGTAAATGTTGTATTTATGTTTTCTATTTTCCCTCTTTTCTGCTAGTGCCTACCCACTTCTTCAGGTAGGAAATTTTTTTCTTTACTCCATTTCCTCACAACTTACCACTCTGTTTCACTGGGCTAAACTTAATGTACAGTCCACTATTCCATTTGTAATAAATAAAATATCAACCTGTAATTTATTAAATTGTACCGCTAAATTCAATAACGTTATGCAGAAATCAAATTTGCCATTATCAATATTTCGAAATAAAGTTTGATAGGATTACACGTATGAAACAAATCATAAAAATTAAGATTCAACAATTGCATGAAATGATTAATTCGTACTATTCAATATCGCATTGTAAAAATTATCTGCAAATTGTTATACAGTCAAACCTGTTTTTGTGCGGGGGATAGGGACCGCATAAAAGAAATCGCATAAAAAAAAATATCCTGAAACTTCGTATGCAGCTATAAAATATATCGTTTGCAACATATTTTAAAAAAAAAAATTTTATGCGGTAAATAGGGACCGCATAAAAAAGTCCCATATAAAAAATATGTAATTCAAAATCTCAAAAACCTTCATGATGTAGCAAGAAATTGGTTATTCAAACAAGGAAACAAGGAACATTTTTCGGTCAAGAGGTATGTATTTTTTTACTACGTTAATCACAGGACGGTTATCAACTACTGTTACTAGATAGCGCAATATATATATGAAAAGTACTTTTTAATCTGCCGCACAAAAAAAAACCGCACAAAAAATGGACCGCATAAAAACAGGTTTGACTGTATTTGAAGATTTATATCAAAAAAGAATTACGAATAGTTTAAAATATTCAAGCTTTACAATCTTTGTGATAATTTATAAAGTTTTAATAATTTCAAGCAAGAACGCGTCAGAATCAAGAATCGAGTTTAGTCAGTCACGTGTCTTGTAAGAGTCATAGTTAATTAGGGAGATCTAAGCGCGGATTAATAGTAATACAGTGGTGCCTCGCAATTCGACACTAATCCGTCGCCGAAGTAATGTCGAATTGAGAAACTGTCGAATTGCGGGACAATATTTCCCATATAAGACTATGTAAAATAGATTAATTCGTTATGGTCCCCATCCCATTCCCCTAACGGGTGAGGTGAGAGAGATACACTATAATTATTTACTTTATTATATGTGTTTTACTATTGTATAACACACCAAATTACAAAATACACTATTTTATACACAACACACAATTTATAAGCCCTTGGATGTTGGAATGGAGTCTTCCAGCAGACCAGCACCCATAATCTTCTCTCTCTGTTGCAAAACGTTGCCACAGTTATCTTAGGAACGCCATACTCGAATTACATTTTAATTGTTCTACCTTTCTGCACTTTATCTACAATTTTTTTCTTCGTCTCTTCGCTCAATCGAGTGTTCTTTTCGGAATTATTCCTCTGGTCAGTTCTCTTTGAGCCCATCCTTACATTTCATTCAAAATAATAATAATAAATACAAATTTTTTACTTTGTGAAAAATGTTGAATTGAAAATTAACACAAACAACACGGGCAAACACTAAATTAGCCCAAAAAGAACTGATACATAGCAAATGACATCACACAATTCCATGCACGCGCATGCGCCAACCCGCAAATGTTGAATTGGCGAGGCACCGTTGTATTCCGTAAGTCAACATAATCCATTCGAGTATCATTTATCACGAATTACAAGTTGATTTCAGATATATTTCATAATTAAATCGATTAAATATTAGGTAAGGAAGCTAGTGATATAAAAATTATTAAGTAAATTATTTATTTGAGCGTTCCGTAAGACGATAGGTTGACCTTCGACAGTGTTATTAAAGACATACTTACCCACAATAAAGATTCCTAGAAATAAAAAAGTTAAGGCATAGGATGCTTGGCTTCCTTCAAAATAGTCAAAGGTCTGAGGAGCCCCGCATTCCGCTGTCATACCATCTAGATTCGAAATTGGATGGAATGAACGAAACGTCTGGTTTTCGAAGTCGAAAGTAAAGTTCAGATTGGTACACTCCGGACCTGTTTTATCTGTGAAAAATTCATGAGAGAGTGAATGATGGGACTTTTGTTTCCACTTTTATCCCAAAATACTTACTGTTAAAAGGCAGTTGGAATACATTTTTTTGAATATCACGTGAGGTAATGTTAGTAACGGCACGTATTATATCGAACATTTTTAACTTCTTGATTCGTTGGATCTGCTTCGAGGTAAACAACCTGGAAAAATTTTCTTTTTAAGTATTGATTAATGCGAGAGAATTAGCCGATTCTAATTTATTACTTGTTTTTTCTATTTTCGAACCAAAATCTGTCGCCGTCCCGAATTCTCCTGAACTGATCCTTAATGATGGAGCGAAAGAGAGGCCCAGGAGAATTTTCTGTCTCCAGCAGACCTCCAACCCAGATATCGATGTCTTTGAACGACTTATACAATTTCTGCAGTTGATCTATGATGATCTAAAAAAAAAACAGAAATATTCATGCAGGCGCCAACCCGCGAAACTCAAATGTCGAACTGCGAGGCACCACTGTACTCTCATTAAATCTACATTAAAATTGGACACAGATCCAATGGATTTCAAATGTTATAATTATTAATTATATGGTAAAATGAATTTGTTTGAATTCAGGAAATCATCACAAGAGTTCATGACAAAACAAATAGATATAACACTGCATTGCAATGATAACATGTAAACATACTAATGATATTATGGTGACATAATAGTGATAGTAGTAGTAGTTAAATATCAAATACTGATAGATGATCTTGTAATTTTTTTTTTTTTTTATAAATTCAGAAAAAATAAACACTTTCTATCAATTGTAATTCAATTAGTCTGATGATAATATATCATTTTAATAAGCATGATATTTGAAATAACAAAATCAATGCATGAAAAATTTTTTTTCTGGAAACAATACAATTATATCTATCAAAAACTGATCATTTTATCAATCTTCACTGTATTAATAATAGTTTGTTTTGAGTGATTGAACTAAAAAAAAAACTTGTAATTGTCTCCATCTCTAAATGGTAGGAGGAGAGAGTAAAGTGCAATAATTATAGAATGTAACTAAGATATTTGATAAAATTATAATCAAGAAAGTGAAGAGAGTAACTGATGAAAATATATGGGATGTGCAGTTTGGCTTTGGGAGTAAAAGAGAATCCGTGGACCAGATTTTTTTCAATGTATATAATTATGGAGAAATCTCTGTATAAGGAAGAGGATATCTGTTTTTGTAGACAACAGAATTATAGATTTACATTAATTATCTTAAATATGAAAAAAAATGATATATTTAAAGACTTACAATTGTTTTTCTTCTTGTTCTTTTGAAATTTTAGTATTTTGTTTAGCTGATAACTGTTCTTTGATTTGATCAGTCTGTTGTGCTTCTTTTTCTATTTCAGAAAAATCTGCTTTAACTTTTTGAGCTCCCAAACCTTTTTTAGTTCCCAGCTTTAATAAAACAAAAGTGTAATATATATATTATAATATATATTACTCTACATTTAAAATAATGCATTCTAGTAAGATTTTTAGTACTTTACCCCTTTTTTGGTAACTGGTTTTCTAGAAGCAATTATTGACTTTCTTGGTTCATTCTGTACTGGAGAATTACTCAAATTTTCAACTGAAGGACCTTGTTATAAATAAATTCATAAAATTATTTAAATATATTAATTCAAAACATGAGATTATATGATCTATATTTTATAAGAATGATTGGTTGTTGTCTGAAAATAAAAAGTTAAAAAAAAAGTATAGCTACTCTTAAGAATGAAAATAGATAAATATGAATACAAAAAATAATTAAACAACCTTGTAAACAAAATAGGATAAGATAAATTAAGAGTCATAAATCAACATTTACTTAGGGGATTTACATGACCAAATAACTCTAAGAAGCCAAACTTCCAAGGAAGTTTAGCTTCTTAGAGTTATTTGGTTTGCCAGTTAAAAGAGGACCCGTGGCTATGTTTAGCCCATTAGGCAGCACTGCTATCGGCATAACTCCAATAATATCTAAATTATATACATCCCAAAATTGAAAATCTACTGATGTTTTGGTAGTCTAACTGGTAAGGTGTCGGGATGGAAACCCAAAGTTCCTGGTTTGACTCCAGGCCAAGGCAAATTTTTAATTTTGGGAAAATTAGTAAAAATTAAAAAGTTTGATTACTAAATAACAGATGCTGCCACCTTAGTCTAAATTTAAATAAATAATTATTAATCCAACAGATGGTGTCACCATAGTATAAATTAAAAAGAGTTATTAATTTGGCAGTTATTTCAAAAATAAACCACTAGGGGAAGTTTGGCTTGTTAGAGTTATTTGGATAAATTAGAGAGATTTGTTTACATTCATATCAGTTTCAAACTGATTCAAAAAATATCAAAAACCATTAAAATTGTAAAAAGTAATCAATCATCATCATATGATTATAAAATAAACCTCAAAGTTCATTTACTAAATGCCACTATTGAATGCCAATCAAAACCACATCTTGATTGAATTTTAACATAAATTTTAAAAAGGTATTTGTCATAAAGTCATTTATCTTTCAAATGCACATTTTTTTTTATTTTAATTTCATAATTGAAATTGATGAGAAATGAAGTAAATAAATAAATAACAATAACTTATATATTTACATAGATATTGATATTGAAAAATATATGACTAAATTATAACATTTGTAATTAATACAATTTTTCTTCTAAATTTTCTTATATTTATTCAAACTTCCTGAAATTATTATATAATAAATGTCCCTCAATATCTATTAGAGAACTACCTCTAGTTAAGAAGCTAAAAAGTTTATTTGTAAATCAAAAAGTTTTAAGTTGAAAATTAATTATAATAAATTTAGTTTGTCTGAATTGAGTATATTATGTTCATATTACATTTCTAAAACAACATATAACTGAAACAATTTATATCATCTTATATTTCTAAAAATAAATTTAAAACATTTCATATAGTAATGCATTTATATATCATATTTGAACTGTCAAATTTTGCTTATGTAATAAATCACATTTATTTTTCTCTATATAAAGTACTTGGATTTATTTAATGGATTGAAAGATAAAAGATAAGTACACAATAATGTTATATTTTTACTCAAAAATATCAAAAGCTACTCAATTTTAACTTTTTACACATTTTGATAGCCATTTCTCAAAAAAATGTGAAATTTGAAATTTTGTATTTTTTGTGTAATCAATGAATGCAACAAGCAAATTTTGAAATATCATTGATCATTGTTGATTTGTTATAGAAAGACTATAATTTAAAATGCAACATCTCTCTAAGTGCAATTTTGAAGCACAAATTTCATAAAGAATTTAATAATATAAAACGAAATTTTAATAGCAAAAAACAAGAACTCTATTTTGATAAAATTCAAAGTAATAGAAAAAAGAATATTTCCCTAGCTGCAAAATTCACTCTTGAACTTCTTGAAAAATTCCCAAAACACAATTTTTGTAGTATGGTAAATTTTTATAGCTCAAAATAAACCAAAATGATCCAATAATTTGTTTTTTTCAATTCTTTGAAAGAGCAAGCATATCTCCAACAGCATTTTAAAATTAAATTTCAAGAATTTTATACTGCATAATAAATTTTTTAAATCACAATTCAATATAAAAAAAGTACAAGACAATCATCTAATTGGGTTAATTTCATTATATGAGTTACAAGTTTCCCAAAAAAATTTCCTTGCATAAAACAATTTTTTTCAGCACAAATGATCAAAAACTGATAAATTTTTATGAAATGCTTTGGTACTAGGTAGAGAAAATGAGGTTTATTTGAATATGCTTTTAAATGCATATATAATAGCATTATCAATTAAATATAAAAATATTTATATTGATATTTATTAATGCTCTGTAGAATGCTGTTCCATAATTTATCAATATCTAAACAAATTTTGGATTAATTGATTATTTGTTTATGATGTTATCTCATAATACTTCATTATTTTCCAATTATTGTATTATTGTTCTCTTTATATAAAACTATTAGCAGTATCTTCTTTTTGATTAAATTTGTCATTATTAGATTAATATTTTTTTTCAGAAGCCAATATAAACATGAGTATAACTGTTTAGAAGAAACTTAAAATTATTATTAAAATAGTGTCCATTTGTTTAATTTAAACAATTCATTGGATTAATATGGATTAAGGTTACATAATTTCAGAAAGTTTGAGTGGTATAAAAAAAAGAAATTTAAAAGTATAATCATATTAACTAATTATCAAATTTTAAATTCTAATATTTACAGATAGTCATATGTTTTTAATGCCAATAACTTTATGAATATAGATGATATTTATTTACATAATTGAGAGCTTTTTAAATATAGCTCTTATCATATTCTTCTTATTGGAAAGTGATAAAGCCAAAAAAACAGCAGTATAATACATATTTCAAATATAGAAGAACTATGATGAAGATAAAATTTCATGTAGGATCTTTAGTAAGATGCGGTTTTTGTGTTTATATTAACATTTAGTGAAATGAGGATTATCTATAAAAATAAATTTTTATTTTTAATTTACATTTAGAAAACAAACTTAAAGAATCATTAAACATAACAATATACTATATAAAGTATTTTCAGAATAACCCATCTTCAATAATAAAATTTAAATTAAAAAACAGTTTTATTAGATTTAAGTAAGGTTTATTTCAGAATCACTTAATAGATATATATATAAATAAATAAACTATTAAATATAAATTATTTCAAATCATACATTTTAGGATTTGAAATAAAAGCTAATTAATACAAGCTAAACAGCAAATTTATTTTACAATCCTGATATCAAAATAAAATTTTTTCAACATTTCTTTTGTAATTCCAGCAACAATCTTTAATATTGAAAATATGATTATTCAAAATTGTTCCATTAATGTAAAGATGTTACATTGAATTATAAATAAATGGGCATATTGTTTCATATTAACTTGGCTTTTATCAAAATGTCAAAAGGACAGCTAAGTAAATGGTTAACTAAATAGCTTTATTGAAAAATCAGAACTTTTTTGTAAAAATCAAATGCCAGTATTCTTACTACTTGATTGCTTTCAACAGATAGGTTGCACATCATCCTAACCAAATTATAGAAACAGGTTTCTCCTAAATTTTGGTGAAAATGTAAAAAAAAAAATGAATAATTAAGATATATTTTTGATTATTTTAACAGAATTAACCAATATTTCCTTATCCAAAATATTTTTTCAGTTTTAAGCATTTTATAGCTCATCATATGAAAAATTTGATTTTTACTTAAAATTTTAAAAGTATAACTTATCTTGTCCAAAAACTAGAATAACTTTGATACATTACACTACAAAATTGACAAGATGGAACAAAAAAATCCAAATTTTACAGAGCAGTTCCATTCAAAACAATATTTGTAAAAATGTAATTTAAAAACATATAATCAGCAACTGAAAAAATTTAGGAACCACCCTCAAAACTGGATATTTTAATGTAATCAACATAAAAAAAAAACAATTTGCAGTAGCTGGATTAATAAAAATCAAGATTAAATTTTTTTAACTCTAATGGTTTCTTTTATCACTATTTTGAGGTTCATATATATCACATGCAGACAGGCATAATTAGGTCATGATACTATACACATCAAAGGCAAAATGAAAATGAAGGGGTTAAAACAAATATTTTGTTGATGGCTGCTCATTAGCAAGACTGTTATATACTGGATAGTATACAGATGTAATATAAAGATTCAAAACTTCAATTTAAACTTTCATTATGACTCACATTTTATATATACTTAAATTATAAAGTTCAATTTCTTCATGGTTCTAAAAACCCTTTGTTAATCTGGACCAAGTAGTAATTGTAAGTATAGATATTTTTTTAAATGTTGGAAACTATGTATAAAAAAATAATGATTACATAAAAGAATAAAATGAAAGCAAATATTTAAATTTTATAGTTCAAATGTTATTTTTTCATTTCAAATGCTCTTATAATAATAATAATTCTCCTATGAAGCCACTTTGTTATAGTGTGGGGCTTATTGAAAGAGATATTTTCTCAAGTCAATTACCAACATATTTTAACTAAACTAACATCTCAACCTTTTTACTGCTTATAGATCCTATAAAAAATGAAAATAATCTAAGATCACTTCCCTGGGGTTGCCACGGTGCATCTGGAGCTAACGCTGGATGCTGCAGCATGCAAACCATCAGTGATAGGGAGCTGGCCAGGTGAGCTTCCATAGAATAATATGCCACAGTTAATCAAATTATTTCATCATTTTCAGCCTTCAGCAGTTTTCTATCTTCATTTCTTTCCCTTTCATCCTTATGAACAGGATATATCACAAAATCTTTTTCAACCAATTCTTTATCAGCTTCATCTAGTCAACTTGGAAATGTTGTTCAGCAAAGTAGTACTATTGAAGACTCTGTACCCACTTCAATTGATTAGCATAAACACAAAAATGGACATATGAAATTAACATTTTTATTATCTATAGTATTTACTTCATCCTCATACCTCTTGAAACAGACACTTGCTCATACATAACAGCCTTGCATCAACAATTAACAGAGGAATTTCTAGGGATGGAAGTTAGTGGGGAGAGAATAGGCAATCAATATAGAACCATAATTAGAAACAATTTATTCCTCAAAGTGTGATTGATGAAATCTTTACAGAAGCTTTATTGCATTTCATCACCTAACAGTATCAGTTTAAAAGCAGTCTATATTCCAGCAACCACAGATACAATAACAGTTCGTACAGACGTCTAACAGTTAATAACCAAGCATAGGGCAATCAAACAATATTTGCTCTGTGACTCAAAAACTACATTTGCAAAATCTTACTAAAAAGCAACTGAAATAAATGAGATACTAATCAGATTATTACATAATCAAAAAACTAGAAACCAATAAAACAGCTTACAGAAACTATTACATAAAAAATTCATAGAACATTATTCCCATCTAAACTATATTTCTATGTAAAGAATTGCTGATCAAAGAAGAACTATAATAATCAACAAATTAATTACACAAAATAGACTAAATGAAATTAAATAAGAAATAGAACAACATTTACAAATTACACAAGTATATCAGATAAACATTTTCACAGCAAGAAAGAGAAGGTAATATATCAACAGAAGCAAATATAGACCAATATCCAACTGTAACTGATTATGGTAAATTTTATACACAAAGTAAAGAATGAATAGAAAAATCAAAAATACATGGTATTTTTACTGAAGCTCTTCACAAATTTAAAGACACTGAACCAACAAATACATTCATTAAAATTCACAAAAATAATTAACTGCATAAATTTGTACATATTACTGAAATATTTAGTTAGACATAGATTTCAAATCACTACAAACATTAATCTATTGCTCAGCATGGATAACTGCAATAGCAAATGGTAAAAAAATTTATATGGACAATAGACAATCAAACAATAATAAACCACATAAATCTCAATGGCAAAGATTAGAGAACAAACTAGCTAATCTTAGAAAACAAACAAACTTTTACAATACATAAGGCAGAAAAAATAGATAAATGCTCACATAAAACAAATTTTAAATCAATAAAAGGTTCATGCATTATATGAAAACCTAAATATAGCATTTCAACATTTCCTAGATACTCTTAAATAAAACCTGAGTGCAACATCGAACAGACTCCATAGATACAGGTAGGCCTCGATTAGTGCGAGTTTGAATAATGCAATTTCGATTAGTGCGACTTATAATAAAAGCCTATGGTTATTCCGTGATTGGAACGGAACTGTCTCCGCCTCCTTAGTAATCTCCCTGATTGGAAAGGGAGCGTAAAATATGTAAAAAAAAAAAGTTTGTTTTTTACAGTTCTATCCACTTATGCCAAAATCAGCATTGGTTTCCATTGGATAGGTTAGGTTAGTTTTATTACGTCACCATATCCTCATGGGATATTCTGTATCTGGCGGCGGCCATTTATAGCTCCCATCACAGGCTGGCCAGCACCCATGATGGGGTCAACCGGATGGTTGAAGGATGGGGTTCAACAGGGCGGGCCCGGACCCCTTCTGAAAAATTGGAGGTGTGGGACCCGGATTTGAACCCGGATCCCTGTCAGATTCTTCCTTTTATTATTGCTTGAATAGCGCAATCGGCGGTACATGAGGCGGCATCTTTTTTTGTTACCAGTTTCCATTGGAAATTTCATAGTTGACCCCTTGTGACCCTACTTCCGATGGGCCTACAAAATTTTTATCATGACCATTCGATTCATCGGATATACTTTGGTAATCAAAATTTTTCCCCTACTTCCTATCTTACTGCGTTTCCGAGAAAAAAGCGTGGTACGGATACTAGAAAACACCCTGTATAAGTGGCGGCCGGATGGCCGAGTGGTAACGCAGTCGGCGTGCCACGCAGACCCTACTTCCGATAGGCCCACAAAATTTTTATCATGACCATTCGATTCATCGGATATACTTTGGTAATCAAAATTTTTTCTCTACTTCCTATCTTACCGCGTTTCCGAGAAAAAAGCGTGGTACGGATACTAGAAAACACCCTTTATAAGTGACGGCCGGATGGCCGAGTGGTAACGCAGTCGGCGTGCCACGCAGGAGAAGCCGGGTTCGCGTTCCCGGTCTGGCCCCGGATTTTTGGATTTTTTTCGGGGTACTGGGTCCGGCCCGGTATTCCCCGTCCTTCATCATCCGGTCCTTCACCATGGTGTGGGTGCAGCCCGTGGTTATGGTCGGCCGGATTGGCCGCGTGGAAACGCTTCGGCTTTCCACTCTGGAGGACCCGGGTCGGGGTACTGGGTCCGGCTTGGTAATCCCCGTCCTTCACCATGGTGTGGGTGCAGCCCGTGGTTATTCCGTGATTGGAACGGAACTGGCCCCGCCTCCTTAGTAATCTCCCTGATTGGAAAGGGAGCGTAAAATATGTAAAAAAAATGCATATAAGTCATAAGTTAACACTTAGCACCATCATGTGTTAATAATATAAAATAAATTTCATAAAAATCAAATGAATAGTTTAGGGCTAGACACAGGGTTTAAGCTAGGTTGACACGATCAGAGTACACTTGGTCGGAGACAAACTCGGTCCGAATACACTCGGACCGAGTTTTAAGTTCGTTTACACGTTCCAAGTGTATTCTTTCTATAGTTTGATGTGAAATGGCGTATCTCGTGCTATTGCTGTAATATTATTGCAGGAGCTAGACAGTCACATTAATAAACAGATTAGACGGAAGTTATGGACTCGAGAATGGATCAGCTTCATAACTTCCTCTTAATAATTGTTCAGGAATGAGGTTCCGGATGACCCACCATCTTTATATAATTTAATCTTTGTTAAAACGATCAATTTCGAGATTTGAACGGTCCAAATTTAAGTCAAAATTCAACTAAAATTTAATAATAATTATTCGCCACATTTGGCAATATTTTACGATGGGAAGTAGAGTCAGAAAAGTTAATCTAAACAACGGATGAAAAAAGGAGATAAGCATCTCTCTTTTCCACTTGTTCCTGCTTGTTGATTAATCAGCGTATTAATCATTACTGAAAGTAGATGTATAAAAGGGTTGACATTTGCTGGACAGTTGTTCCCTGTTCCCTGTCGCAGAACTGAACAATTCCTCATTCCCAGTTCCCGGTCGGGTCAGTCCCCGGCTGTCATGAAGACAGTCCCCGGTTGCCGGACCCGTCGCATCTACCTGCCAGGGGGACCGACGTGTTCTCTGTCGCAGAACTGAACAGTTCCTCATTCCCAGTTCCCGGTCGGGTCAGTCCCCGGCCGTCATGAAGACAGTCCCCGGTTGCCGGACCCGTCGCATCTACCTGCCAGGGGGACCGACGTCATCGCATTCAAAGTAGAAACATAGAAGATAGAGAATATAGAAGAATACTAGGAGATTAATCCTAGACGAATAAACCCAGGACAGACTAATTCTGGAAGAATAACCCTAGCAGATTAATCCTAGAAGAATAGTCCTAGACATATAGAGGAAGGATTATTATAAGCATCGCAAGAATCCTATATACATAGAAGAATTGGCACTTCCCGCTAACCGGGCGGACGTCACAACTGAAAATGGAAGAGAAATACAGTTACTCATCCTATAACAGGAATCAAGACATCTATAAGAAGAGAGTTATACATAGAAGAATTGGCACTTCCCGCTAATCGGGCGGACGTCACAACTTAAGATGGAAGAGAAATACAGTTACTCATCCTATAACAGGAATCAAGACATCTATAAGAAGAGAAAGACTATTTCCCGGGTATACCGCAGCGCGCGATATTTAGGTCTTTTTCGATCTTTCGATTAACTTAAATCGTTCACATCTTGTTAGATCAGATAGTCTCTTGTTATCTTTATTAGTTATTGTAGATTATTTGTTGTTATTTGCTAAATAAACTTGCTTTGCTTTGTTTTCTAACAAGTTGTCATTCTTCCGTCCCGGAGCTCCGTGCCGCTTAACCACGCGACCTTATTCTAAATTCGTACACTAAATTCGGCCTTCTCGACGTGTTGGAGATACGTAAAACATCTCCTGGTGTCAGGACTGACGTTAACTAATTAGACCCGTTGCGGAATTCTTACACAGGCATAATGAGCAATTAGGCACCTCTTCCAATTTTTTGCGTGAGGTGGAAAATGAAGGTAAAAATGCATTCAAAACTGCCTACAATTTACTAATATTCAGTTTGATGAATTTTTAAGACGCATTAATTCTAAAATTGCATCATTTGACACAAATATGAGAGCTTTGCTCTACCTAAGCGATCGTTGTTTACTACTTTCCACCATCTTAGGCGCGGTTTCCACTGTACGATTTCGTCCAGCACGACGCCGTCCAGTAGCTTCCGATTTCGGACAGCAAAACGTTTAC
>AYEL01023616.1:0-15914 GCA_000484575.1 Olivierus martensii
CCTATCACAGGCTGGCCAACACCCATGATGGGGTCAACCGGATGGTTGAAGGATGGGGTTCAACGGGCCTGGCCCGGACCCCTCCTAAAAAACTGGAGGTGTGGGACCCGGATCCTCCAGGATGGTGAGCCTTACCACGCGGCCATCCGGCACACATGTATATATATATATATATATATATTCTATAATTATATATGTATTCATGTGTATATGTATTTACATATGTATGATTATATACATATATTTTTTAATTTTTTAATTAAATTTTTACTGGTGATGTAATAATGAAATGATTATCAATGAGGTGAAATTAAATGAGAACCTATTATACATATATAGAAGAAAATAAAGATAGCTTATTGAGTGTTGATTTTATATTGTATTAGAGTCTGAACATATTAGTAATCACGAATGAGCATTATCAAATGATGGTCCATTTTATTTTTTTATTTGTATATAAAAAGAAAATGTTTATTTTCATATTCTTGACAGGAATTTGTCAATTCTTAATCAAATACTTATTATTGTGATCAATGGCATGATCAGATAATATATTAAAATAGAACTTCCAGAAAAATGGAATATGAATGAATGAAGTTATAAACCTATGAACATCTCAAACATTGATGTAAATCATTCTTTATTTTGATTTTTTTTACATATCATCATTGATGATGAAATTGGTTCATTATCTGGAGATGAATATGGAATGAATGCCATTGAAACATTTTATATTGCCTGCAAAGAAAAATTTTAGAGTTATAAATATGGAGAATATGATTGTGTCAAGTGATGGGATATTCATGGACTACTTGGAATGCTCATGAAATTTTCATTGATATCATACTCTGTGATATAACAGTGACTGCATTTGCTTATCAAGTATTTTTTAATATCTAATAGCCTTAAGAAAGTAAAAAATTTCATCATTGAGGATCTAATCTTATGTTTCTAATGTAAAAGGGTATTGTGCTGTATATAGGGATGCAAACAATTACGAAAAGTATCAGTTCTCAATATTATTTGATATATTTTTATGAAAAATTGATACTATATGATTTTTGCCTGGAAAATATTGATATTATAAGTAGTGATACCAAAAATTTAAAATCAGAAATATTAGATCACTATATTTCCATTTAATATTAATTGATGATATGTACAATAATGGCCATCATGTTTATTCATTCAACATATGCATTAATATGATCTTATTTGTGAAGAGTCCAATAAATTATTTTTGAATGAATTTAAATACAAATATTCACCAGATCTGCATATTTTTAATATCAGAATTGAGAAGATATAGATATTTTTTAGGACTAAATATGGTTAATAACACCACTACCGTAAGACTTTCTAATAGTGCAAAGAGGACACAATGCAACAGCTTTAGGTATTTCTGGATGTATTTTTGTAGTGTCTGAAATTTAAATACTTATAAAAATATTAAACTATAGTACAGTCAAAATTATTTATGGTGCAGTCAATTTCATTATTTCAGTTATCAAATTATAGCATAGTTATTTCACTGAAATAATGTTGATTATTCAACAGCATCCAAAACCAATTTATATGCTGTTAAATAATCAACATTATTTCAGTTATAAAAAAATTTTTCCCAGAAAATTGAATATTATTAATTTTTAGTTTTTAATAATTTATCCAGATCATATAATCATATACATATACTGCATATGATGATTGTATTATTCTATGTTGTCAAAGAACATTGATAACAATTTATATGATGCAATATATATGTCATCCAGTTGCAAAAGTTATACCAAGATATGTTGATCCAAATAAAGTAATTTCTTGCTAGAAATACTAAAATATAAATGTCAAAAGAAAAAAATTACCATTGTAGATTTTTTCCTACCCATCCTACTAAATTTTATTTGCTGCCCAGCCATTCTATATCCCAACATTTGGAATATGCACACAAAACCTTAATCTCAGCATTTCTCAAACCCTTGATTGCATTGAACTCATTCCGTCTAACTCCTCTGCATCATGGGAGTAATCTACAGCCAGTGTAAACTTGGAACTTATATGAACTATTGCTCATTATTTGACATTCATTGTCAGTCCTTTAGTTTACTCCTATATTACAGATGACACCAAGAAGGATGGATAAGGTAATTCTACATGTTTATACCAACTATGTTATTACAAACTCCTTGCCAATCTTGGCTTCTGTCCATTAAGCTTTATGCTATTCACTTGGCTTTCTGCAAAATTTTACAGATGAAGTTCCCTGAAGGCACCAACCAACATCATCTCCCATTGTCATCCAGTGCTATTCAAAATATTTAAATTACTATATGACTTTTTATATGTTCCTATACAATTTTATACTATTAGACCTATGGGTATGTGTACAAGGAAATGAGATTGCAGAGTCCTGTACATATATTACTGTCTACCCCCAGATATGTTTTATGATCTTCCATTTGTACAGTTTTTTATACAAAATTTGGCAAAATATATGGAACAAAAAATTTCTGATAAATTATATAGCATTAAATCTCTGCTGGCATTCTTTTTTCCAGAAGAATTGTAAAGAAGGAGTGGTGTTACTTTCTTGAGGATTGGTCACTGCAGAGCAACTCATCTGCATCTCTTGAAGGGAAACTCACTGCTAATATATCTTTTGTGTAATGATATTTTAACTGTCCATCACCATTTTACTTGTTGATACCTTAACATATACCAAGGATGGGCAATTATTTTCTGTCATGGGCCAGATAAATAATCTTCAGGATGAAGCGGGCTGTATTAAAAATTGAAAAGTACTCAAGGGCAAATTTAATTTTTTTGCCTTATGATGCAGTAATTATTAATTAATGTAATGAAATTATTAATGATAATATTAAATAATCATTAATAATTAATAAAAATTACTTTGATTTAAAATGACTACTCACATTCATGCAAGATTGATTCTTGCACAAACATATTCCTCTCATCACACAGGACAAGAATAATGAATGCGTAAATTTATCTGCACACATTCTTATCAATCTCACTAATGTGTGTAACCACTTTTGTGATATTTATACAAATAATATATTTATGTATCAATATTATTTTAAAAATATACTTTTCTTGTATTATTTTTTTAGTTTTGTTTGTTTGCAGAGAGATCTAAAGCATCCGTAGAAACTATTTTTTTCATTAGATACATTAGAAAATAATTTGTCCTATGAATTAATAAATTCAGACAATTTTCTTTAAAAATATAACTATTTTATTAAACTGATTAATTGCTAACATCTATTACATCAGAAAGTTACAAAATATTAGCTATCTATGTAATTACACATACACTGTACAAAGTATATTCATTATTTTATTTTTTTTGAGTAGAAATTTTTTGAATGTGGGCCTTGAAACTGCAATGTGTTCTAGTTTATGCAGCAGGCCCTACAAGATGCCTTTGTGGGCTGGATCTGGCCTGCGACCAGCTTTTGCCCATCACTGGTATACACTGTTTGTATTCCCTCAATTGCTTTGATATTACATTGCCAGAAGCTTTATCAGATACTTTTGATATAAGGTAGTATAATTTCATACCTGAAACAAATATTGGCATATATAGGTATATTTAATTGCAGTATATGTAGGATTCATCCTATACTGTTGTGCAACTGCTGTATCACTCTTTCTCTATACTGTATCATCATTAGACTTTACTATGTTTGATGCAGTATGATCCAGGTGGCCCTTATGCTATAAAATTCCACAAAACAAACAAACAAATAAATTTTTTCTTACAAAATTCCTAATAATATAACAAATATTCAAGAATTTGTGAATCACCAATTAGGAAATTTTGTGCTAGGTAGATAGATTAGCATCAACAGATTTATTTGAAGTCATGTCTGATAAATCAAGTTTTTGTTGTAATAATCATTCCTCAGATTTATATAATTATTAAAAATAAATAAAATTTTCATTCTATGAATTTCATTTCTTATAAATAAACTTTTTTCTCAACTTTATTAATCTATCTATTTATATTTGGAAATAAATATTTGCAGAATGGATGAGACAGATCCAACTATTGGCTCATTTCTGGAAGAAAATAATTTGACAACAACTTTGGGAAATGTATTACCTCCAGATTTGCCAATTAGTCACCTTTGGAAATATAATAAAAGTCAGTTGATAACAGAATATAATATAGAAAATGAAGAAGCATTGGAAAAATTATTGGATCTTATTCACTTTGTAAGAGAAATGGAAGAAGTAAGTTATCAAATTTACATAAATTTTTTTGTAATTTATATAAAAATGGAAAATTTAAAAATTTTTTAAATTAAAGATTAAATTTGTGATGCTTTAATTATTAGTTTATTTAATATGCTTATTTATAATTTTAATTATTAAACATAAACAATTAACATTTAAATTTTTACTGATGAAATAATAAAAGCAAAATTTTTTAATCAAAAATTTGATTTTTAAATTAAAATAATTAATTGATATTTTATATTATTGAATATATCATGAATGCAAACTGTATATTAGTTTATTAAAGATTAACTTTATTAAATAATTAATTAATAATAAGATTTATTATTTTCAAACTAGATTATTTCCAAACATTTATTTTTATAACTTAAAAACACTTATTTTTACGAGGGTAATCCAGAAAGTAAGTTCCGTTTTCCATTTTCGCTGTGGAATAGCTGCGTTCTATTTTTTCTTACAACTACTCGTCGTTAACCAAGTACGTCGTTATCCGAGGCCGTCATTAACCAAGGTACCACTGTAACTTTATAACTAGTTGATTAATTAAGTTCATTATGTTGCTGAATCTTATAATGGATTTACAGGGTGGATGTAATTAACCCCTTGAGTGCCTTTGCCATGCATACCGACGACACACACTGTGAGGGTGGACCTTTGTCGTGTTAACATGGCAATGGTCTGGAACGTGAAGCACATCAACAGTTGTTTTAAAAATTATTTTGCACGATTACATAATCAGGAGCCGTTAACCAAAGCATGCGTCGTTAACCAAGACATTTTTTCTTTCAACAACTTGTCGTTAACCAAGGTACCACTGTATATGAACTCAATATGAAACTTCTCGTGCAATTTTCTAGACAATGCTTGAGTTGCGCACTTTATTCCTCACACATTATATTGTCCTAGAGGACTATTAATTTAAAAAAAAAAATTGGTGACCAGAATGTCTGAACCTCCCCTTGTTAGTATAGAAAAGTAGCTCGCACAGTAAAAAAGGTTGAATACCATTGGTATAGAGTAATCACAGATATCCACTTTTTTGATAATTAAAAATTGATAAAATATAATAGGATAAACAAGACAGTGATTGCAATTTAAGTAGTATAAGCTTGTGAGAAAGGCTTATATGGCTATTTAAAACATTGTTTTATTTTTTTCTTTAAACTATGTTTACATATATTTTAAATGATATACACAAAAGTAAAAAAAAGTAAAAAAAAACTAAATTAAAATACTTTTTTATTCAAAGCAAACAGAAGTTTGAAAAAATAGCAATTGCCACTTAATTCTGAACTCCTTAAATACTTGTTTATTTATGCTAAAGGACTACAGAGTCTAAATGTATCATGCAACTAGATTTTATATATTACACAAATTCATGTTCTTAATAAAAAAAAAATATTATTAAAAAAAAGTCGGTATAAAAGATCATCATTGACAGCCATTTGCAAGATAACTGTGACCTCTGGCAATAAGCGATGACTTTTTATACTCACAAGGAGACGGAAAAACTTACATGGGCCAATTTTTGATAATTTACGAAAAAAAACTAAATTAAAATACTTTTTTATTCAAAACAAACAGAAGTTTGAAAAAATAGCAATTGCCATTTAATTCTGAACTCCTTAAATACTTGTTTATTTATGCTAAAGGACTACAGAGTCTAAATGTATCATGCAACTAGATTTTATATATTACACAAATTCATGTTCTTAATAAAAAAAAAATATTATTAAAAAAAAGTCGGTATAAAAGATCATCATTGACAGCCATTTGCAAGATAACTGTGACCTCTGGCAATAAGCGATGACTTTTTATACTCACAAGGAGACGGAAAAACTTACATGGGCCAATTTTTGATAATTTACAGTAAATTCGATTCATTTTCTCTCTGTTTTATTTCCCAAAGTGAGCACTGCTGCTTTTGCTCTTTTACAAGAAAATCCAAATTTAAGTTTTGGAACATGAATAACGCTTCTTATAAAAAAAACTATTTTGTTGGGGCTTCAGTGAATCTGCCACTAAAATGAGCACCTTCAATGCTCATGGGTTCACATTCTTGAACTACACTTTTTTTTGGTGATTAAATTTTTTGTTATAAATATACAAATAAAAAATAATAATTTTTACATATAATATATATAAAAATACGCAATTAGTAATTTATCATAGATAAATTAAACAGAAATCTGATCTCAAAAATTAAAACTCTTATACCTCAGGCTCTTCCATTATCTATATATTTTATTACATTAGTAATGATGATCAGTTAAGATCAATTTCATAAGATTGATCTTCTAGTGCAGTATGGGTATAAAATGGGGAGTGAAATAAGGCTGTTATACTAGATATACAGGGTGTCCGAAAAGTCTTTCCCTGATTACAAAAATTTATAACTCAGGCTAGAAATGGGGAGCATTTGGAGCCAATAGCCAGTCCCAATTAGCCATTGTTAATGGTCGTATGAATGCACTACAATATCAGCAACTGTTAGCTGAACATCTTATTCCAGTTGCGCAGGAAATAGCAGGACAAAATTGGATATTTCAACAAGACCTAACCCCAATCCATAATGCTAAATCCACAAAAAAGTGGTTTCAAGACAATTCCATTAATGTTTTAGATTGGCCATCTTTAAGTCCAGACTTGAACCCTATTAAAAACCTTTGGGGTATTATGGCTAGAGAGGTTTACAAGTCTAACAAGCAGTATGAGAGACTTGATGAACTTCATGAAGCAATTTTGTCTTCATGGAATAAAATAACTCCAAATATTCAAATAAATCTTGTTAATTCAATGCACAAGAGATGCATTGAGGTTATTAAGAACAAAGGAGGAAAATCAGATTACTAAAGCCTCATCAGTTAGAAAGTTTTAAAAGTGAGGCTATTTTTTTGAAACACTTAAAAACTAACAATTACTCATTAAAGTTTGTTTTCTTCACATTTCTTTCTCTTGATGGTTTTCTTCAATGTCTTGTAATGTATAAATGCAAAAAATATCTGTCCAATAAGATTGGATTTAATAAATTTAAATTTATAAACTAAATTATAGTGAGGCTATTATTTTGATACGGACTGTACTGTATATCATGATGATGATATTATCATGGTCTAATATTCTGATTAAATCTGCATTAAAATTTGATACAAAGAGCCAATGGAGTCTGAATGTTATAATTAATAAATTATATGGTAAATGATTTTATTCAAATTTGGGATGTCCAAACAAAATCTGTCAAATTTAAATCTATTTGTTATGTCATGACATCATCATGACATAAACAAACAATATGCGGATCACATCATTGCCACAAAATAATAATTGGGGGTCGGACAATAAGCAACCTCAGGTTTGCTGACGACACGACTTTGCTGGCGGAAAGCGAGAAGGACCTGAGGCGGATGATCATGAAGCTAAAAAATGAAAGTGAGAAGATGGGACTTCAGTTTAACAGTAATTGATTCTGCAATTTTTTAATAAATTCAGAAAAAACAAATAATTTTTACAGTTGTAATTTAATTAATCTGATGACAATATAACATTTTAATAAAACATGAGGTTTGAAATAACAAATGAAATCAATGCATGAAATAATTTTCCAATTAAAAAAAATTTCTCCTGGGAACAATAAAATGGAGATAGGTAAAATGATCAATTTTTGGTAGGAATAATACACAGTATTATGAATTTCCATTTTTCTCCAAGTAAATGTTTTTCAAATTGAAGAGTAAAAAGACTTATATAGATTCATAAGTTCATGAACCTTCTGGAAATAATGAAGGTTGTATTAAAGAGCAAGTAAATTGACTTAATGTAGAAGAAATCAATATGCAAATAGTCAAAACAAAATTTTTCTGATATACTGTATATGTTTTTAAATTATGCCCAGGCAACACCAGATACTCTTTGATAGTTAGCTATAAAATTTTTGGAAATCACTTATACCAACTAACTGAAGAACATTTACTATATTCAGCCAATACAATTGTAAAAACAGTTATCATCATGTATGGATATGTACAAATAAACACACATTATCAATTTAATCACTATATCCAGAATATCGCTGTAAGTGAGATCATTATAACAAGTTTGACTGTATACATATATTAGTTGTTTTACATGCAATTTTTTATATCAGAATCAATACATTTATTACAGAATAATGTAAATATTCTATAGATGATTTATTAAGTATATCAAGCTAAAATAAATTTTTTTATAAATTTATTATCAGGTCATTCCATAAATAATGATGTTTTTTGCACATGAAGAAAGCAAACAAAATTTACCCAAAACAAATCTTTTAATCATAGATGCCCCCATTACTTATAACCTTCTCCCACTATTCAACAAGTTTTTGAATGCCAGACTTGATGAAATCCATGGATTTTGATCCAAAAACTCAGACAGGATTGGATGCACCTCCTTGACATTTCAAAGTTTTTCCCCAGAAAGATAGGTTTCAAGGCTATGAAAGAAATGGTAATCAGATGGTGCAAGATCAGGAATATGATGGATAGGGAAGTTTTACCCCATCCAAGTTCTTGCAACTTGGTACAAATCATTCTGGCCATATGTGATTTCACACGGTCACCATGCTTTTATGATTAAGAGTGCCAGACGTTTTACCTAAAAAGCAGTGCATAGGTGCTCTAGCTGCTGACAGTAGACCACCCTGTAATGGTTTAGTTCAGTGACAGAGGCTTGCAATGGATTATTCCTTGCATATCCCACCAAACATTCAGCAAAACCTTATGTAGAAAATGTCCAGATTAGAATTTTAACCATTACTGCAGGCAGAATCTGTTTAGGAAGCCACTGACGTTTGCTCTTAATGTTGTGCTACAAAATTCCTTTTTCATCTCCTATAGCCAGTCTTTTAAAAACAGCTCCGTTTTTTCATGGGAGAGAAAAAAGTGCAAATGTCCACATGCTGTCGCATATAGTGTGAGCTTGAGATATCTACTTTATTCAGTTTTGACAAATAATGAAGATCCTATAGATGCCTATGAATAGTTAAATGGGGATGAATGGACAATTGTGGCCAATTCCTTGACTGTTGCCTTTGGATTCCCCTCAACACAGTTCTTAGCATAGGATATCTAGCTCAACAGGGCGTCTTTCACATGACAAATCTGTGAGGGTCCTATTACCAAATTGGAATTTATGGAACCATCCTTGACATTTTCTGACATTCAGGGTACCCTGCCTATATATGGTATTGATGTTTTGTGTCACTGCAGTTGTTATATGCTCTTGGTTAAACTCAAATAACATAATATGCCTTATGTGCTCTTAAGACACTACCATTTCCTATAGACTTTAACAGCACAAGAGATGCACATACAACTGTGTTCTCTACCTCACATTATATGAAGAGCATGCTGTGTAATATGTCTTATCATGCCCTTGGTCTACTTCATCATTTGGTCGCCAGAAGCAGTAGTTCTATGGGACATGCAAAAACTGATATTACTTATGGGATGACCTGATATTTTATAAGTGAATTTTATTTTTACTTGTAATATATATGGTATATGTGCTTCATAAGGTTGCATAATCTGATTCATGATGGCTCCACTTTGCAGTAAATCCACAGTTCTAGAAGAAAAAAAATATATTTATTATATACAAATGCAATAAATAATCATTTATTGATAATTCTTTTAGCATTGATTGTTTATTTAAAAAATAAATTTCATTTAGGTATATTCATTTAGGACTGAAACTATTTATCTCAAATAATAAAATAAATGCTTAAAAAGTTCTGGATAATTTATGATATTTAGTTTGGTTGTAAATTATATTTATAAACAAAACTATATTATGCTAAATATTAAGGTAAATTTGCAAATATTTCTGTTTATTTTGACATAGATTTATTTCAAAATTATTTTTCTGCTGATAACAGTAAACATTGTGTATTGTTTAAAGCTTTAACATTTTTGAATATATTTAGTATAAATCATAAGAAAGGAAGCATCATGGATATAGGATGTGTAAACTACAATAAACAAGTGAAAGGGAACAAACAAATAATAACTTATGAATTACTTATGCAAATATAGACTGGATATGTGAATGAGAGTGAAAGGTCTTAAAAGAGATAACCCTTAAAAGTCTTATAATAAATGTTATAATTTATTATAAAATATGATAAACAATACCAACAATAAACACAATAAAATGAATAACAATGTTTTTTAAAACATTATGTTGTCATTATGTTATGTTTTTTAAAACATTATGTCATTCATTTTATTGTGTTTATTGTTGGTTATTATTACTTTAAAAAAATCATTTTGATTTGTGGGGTCCGCAGAGTGACTGTGGCGTCAGGATATTTCTTTATAGCCAAAAACACGGATATGTGGTGCTTTTGTGAGTAAGGACGGAGAGGAAAAAAAATCTCCAGTGATGCAATGACAGACAACGATACGGTTGAAAACAACCTGGATCTTTATTGAGAGAGAGATGAGAGAGAGAGAGAGTATCCCTTTACAGATGTTGCTGACCCGAACACAGGGAGCAGCACTTCGTAATAAGATGAAGGATAAATACCTTTATAATTAGTTAATAAAGTCCTTAGAGTTCTAGTTGTCGAAATGTTCTTTGAATACACAAGCTGATTTTTCTTCGGAAATTCTTTTGTATTTCTTTTTTTTATTACAGTTCCTTCTTTACTTCCAACTTCTTTAATGCACACACACAGAAATACAATGTATGATTTTCGATGGATCCTCGGACTGCTTTCGGCACACACCTTTCTTTACTGGTACCTTCTCTCAGACTCTGCTGACTTTCTCTCTCTTGGACTTGGATTTTCTCTTCTTACCTATTTTCTTTTCTCCTTCCCACGTACTTTGTTTTTACAAAGTTCTGGACTTTTTCCCTTACCTATTTTTTTTCTCCTTCCCACGTACTTTGTTTTTACAAAGTTAACCTTTCGTTTACATTATTGCGTTTCTGGCGATACCTGGCCTCATAATTTGATCTCGCGTCGTCGCCATATCTCGTGTTTCGTCAAGACTTATGTTTTTGTATATAAAATTCTGCCGATAATCGAGACACATTAAACAATTGTTTATCGTTAAATTAACATCTTCCTGAGGATGTTTATATATTACTTTACAAAACTATTTCTTTTATTTATAATTATATATAATCTCTGTTTTTTTTTTCGTATTATTTATTGGGAGAAGTTTCCGTAGCGAACGAGAAACTTCATCCATATAAACTTCACATTACTTTTTCTTTTTAATTTCAACTTATCTATTCATACAATTAATAGTTCATAACAAGAGAAAATGCGCACTATACAATTATACAGTTCCGATTCTCACAGATTTAATCATTATTACTTTAAAAAAATTAATTTTGATATTTTTTTTCAAAAATGAACTTTTTAAATAAATCAGGTTTATGTTTTAAAAATTCATAAAACTCTATACACATCATGTTGAAATTGCATTTAGTATAAATACATGTTTCCAATACTTTGACTTTTAATTGGGTTTTCTCAGTGCCCACATGTTATTCAATAATTAAAATATCTGTTTAAGTGGGGGCATTAGATTTGGGGAGATAGAAGAAAAATTTGACAACTTTTAAAAAGTTTTATAAACAATATATGTATGTCTATGAAATATTTAAAAATTCTAACCCATTTATGTTGGCAGTATTCATCATTTTGTCATCATTCTTTGATCTTTTCACAGGTAACAACACAGAAAATGATGATATGTTTCTGTGGACCATCCAGTGACACACCAATATTCAATTTACCATTTTAATTCACAAAATAAAGGACAAAATGGTCATTTTAGAGAAAAATAAATATAAAGAACAGAGAAGTGAAATAAAGGACTGTCCTCTTAAATAAAGGATGTATGGTCACTGTAAGTATATGCTGATAAATAAGAGAATGAAGAAGTGTACATTAGAATACAAGTGTGTAAATGACAAAATGATACAGATAAGGATGAAATTACAACTACAGAATAGTTTTGATTGTTGTATATGCTCCTGTAGAGGTAAAAATGATGCTTAAATAAATACTTTATAACATGAACTGAATGCTCTGAACAAGTGCAGTGATATGACTAAATAATATATGGCAGCTGATTTCAATGGTTGGGTTATTATGGAGTGAAACTACACAATGGGTGTTGGATTAGCAAACTGCAAATGTTAGTTTCAAATTTACAAAATAATATACAGTATTTAATTATTTTTGGATTATAGCATGTCAAATTTAATTTATAATTTTTTTTGTTGTTCATCTGAAATAATTTACTGATTAAAGTTAACTGATCACTTATGTAAATTTGCAGAGTTAAATAAGAAGATCAACTTCCTTCCAGTTACTCTATTGTAGTCATGTGTTACATTGTTTTAACCTTGTCAAAACATTCATGCTGAAGGTGTAAAGTCACAAACAGAAATAAAGGAATTAAACCTAATTTAAATTTTATTCTACAATTAACCATTGACTGATCTATAAAATTTAACAGATTATGGGTCCCGATAATGCATGACAATTGAACAGAAATTATTTGTAATTAAATGATAATTAAGTCTAACTTGACAATTATCTTGTATTAGTGACAAACATTTTTACTCTCCTTTTTGACTGAATACATGTTGTTCTCTTCTGAATGTTTGTACAGTTAAAGTCTACCTAGAGATGTCAGAAGAAAAGTGGCATTTACAAACATAATGATCAGAACTACATGGTTGGAAACATTTCTATCTTAAATTTTGAAATTTAAGATAGAAATGTTTCCAATATACAAAGAGTATTGGGATGTAAATCCTCAAGAAGTATGAGATAAGATGGATTAATCAGCAAAATCAAAAATTATGTGCATTGATGATAGTCAAATAATCTATGTGAAACATCAACCTATAACAAAAGGAATATGGGATGTGCTTACAAAAGTATATGAAAAGAAATATCTAAATAAGAAATTATTTTTACAAAAGAAATTATACAGTATAAAATATTTAGATTCAATGAACATAAACTACAACATTTGTGAACAATGGAAATAATTCATTAACTGAGAATTGGAAAAATCCAGGTTACTTGAGAATTTTGATGCACTGATTACAAGTCTGGAAGGATGATCAGCATCTCAATTACATTTGACTATGTGAAAGGAAAATTAATCCCAACATATAAAAGAAGGTTGGAAACATTAAAAACAAAAGAAACAGAGAATGTAATGAAAACAACTATTAAATTAAATATAAAAATAGAAAACAAACAAGGTCGATATCAAAATCAAAGTTAAACTGTTATAATCATTGTAGAAAAAAGGTCACCAAAGGAAAGATTGAAATATATGGAGAGCAGAAAAACAAAGACAAGAATACAAAGCAAAGAAAATAACAGAAAAAGAAACCATTAAAACAACTAAGGAAATTTATCAATGTTTCAAAATTAATTCAATCTCCAATGAGACAGATCATTGTATAGATTCTGCTGTATAGACAAATATGACAAAAAAGCCTTCTTTGTAGAAAAGATCAGAACAAAAAAAAGAGGGAAAGTTAAAATTGCAAATGGAAAGTTGCTTGATATTGAAGGTATTGTGATGGATTTTTTGAATATAACTAGATGTAAGATAAGTATGTGATGTCAAGCATGAATGTGTGTTTGTGTGCAAATGCATGCACATTTGTGTATGTTTGTGTGTGTTTGTGTGTAGTGTGTAGATGAGTTTGGGTGTCATATAAACACACAAATAAATATTAGGACTTATACAAATCGGTTTTGCCAAATATTTTCATAAAAAATTCATACATTGTTGAATTTATTCAATTATATAATATTAGAACTTAACATACACTGATACACAATCATCCTGGCACACTATGACAAATTCTCATTCCAAGAATATCACTCAAATATACAGACAATATTTTATCCAACATTTATACTTCTCCCAATCTTGTCATCAATGCAATTTTCTCTATTAAACATAATTCTCAAGTATACAAATTCATTTACCTTGTAAAGTCGCGGTTAGAACGAATATCAATACTATTAATTACAACTAAACCTAACGGTTCTAACGACTCTGCAATCCATTTATTTTTGTTTCCTAATGATTATTTAATTAATATACATATGAACTATAAATATATATAATTTTATGTAAGAAATCCTGACTTACATACCATAAATTTCTTATGTAAAGAATTTTGACCTAAAAGTACAGGTATCTCTCAGCTTATGAATTTCAATTTACCAGAGAACATAAATCTTATACAACTTTTTTGTTTTATGAAGAAAAATTTTCACTTTTGCAAAGAAACTATTAAATCATTAATTAATTATGAACTGTAATTTGTTTAAATCAATAGTTTTCTTGCTTATTTTTTTCAATGATTGTATCATATATATATCAATTTTACTCTGATTTTAAGACAAAATTGATTTCTGCTTTCACTAGAGGATCCAACATCAAATCTGGCACTTGGCATATATCAATAATACAAGTATCCATAATATATTTATTTTATTTTTCCAATGGTTTTACAATTACATAAAACTATTTAAATTTATAAAACAATGACATTATTTTAGATATGTAAATCTCTAATATAGTTTTTTATCTGTATATAAATTGAAAAATGACTATTTTGTTGTTCTACTGAAAAATGCTAAATCTAATCAATGTAATGATTTAAATATATAAATTGTTTAGTGTCTGTTAGTTTTATTAAAATAATTATCATAATAAAATCAATAATTAATGAATTTTCAGTAAACAGAATCGAAAATATCAATACTGATTTCCAAAAAATTGGATTTATTTTTTTTAATAATTTAGCAGAATGAAGATTTTTGAGAATTACATAAATTTGATGAAAATTTGAAAATTTAAATAATTAATAAAAAACTAGAGATTAGAATTTTATTACTTTATTAGACTTAAATTGGATGATCACTTCACATTTAGTGATTCTGAAATTCAAAGTTGAATGGCTAGTAATAGGCTAAATAGGTAATATCTATCATGAACTGTTGTATTATATTATAAATATACAAATAGTCCTTGATTTATGACCACCATGACTTATGATGATGATGAAATCTGTTAATTTATTATTAGTCACTGCAATTCAATTGGTTTGAGTCCCTGACCCAATGTTAGGATATACCTTCATAAACTGAAAGATGTCTGTATTTAGAAAATCATCTTTATAATTTAGTATACATTGCATTATTAGTTTTATCCAGTGGTATTATAATGATAATTATGACAATGCTATAACAAGAGTTAATAAATGCTATTTATATTAATGACACTAGTGACTATAAATAGTTAACTCTACATTGTAAAACTGTTGTATGTTGTAATAACTGTAATAATAATAATACAAATTGTACACATAATATGCCTATTATAATAAGATATATATGTATCTCCTGTCTTAAATAAATTAAGTTTCAAAGAACTGAATTTTATTTAAGTGCTATTGAAGACAAAATTTTCATCTTCAGATCAAAAAAAGAATAAAGAACAAATTCAAAATATAAATAAATAAACTGAGATAGATTAAATTAAGTATATTAATTATATTTTTTTTTATTTATAAAATATGTATAAATATTTTCAAATTCATATATATATAAT